>BQKZ01010189.1:0-19549 GCA_036244855.1 Temnopleurus reevesii | reverse complement strand
AATTGATACGATTTTGTGTATATAAATACATGCAGATTTTATTTGAAAAAAATATACTGAAAATTAAATGTATACATTAATGTGCCTTAATGGGGGTAAATACCCCTATACTATTTTTTATAAACCAGAGAATATTTTTGTTTCAAAGTGCCTCTAATTTTTCGGAGAACGCATATTGTGAATATTTTTTCATGGTGTATGTGAAGCATTGTTTGAAAATCTCTCTTAAAAAATATGCGGGATATAATTTTAGAATTTTAAGGACTGTTTAATGAGCCAATGCAGGTAAATTATCTGATGTAATTCTGTTACCTACATGTTTCATACCTTGGAGCAATCTATGAGAACATTGCGAATGTTAATTCCCAAATGGTCTAAGCAATCCTGTTCTTGCCAATACGTCTTGACTTCTTGTGTCATCCTCCTAACATAGGAGCAAACGGTGATATGTATACGTTATGAGGGTGGCTCAAGAGGTTAAGACGTCTTAGCAAGTAACGGATAGATATGACAATTTCGAGTAATATACCCCGATTGGGTTGGAGGCTTAGTTCTTTGTTGCATATAGACCATATTCAATAAGCAATATGAATGTATTGTCCTTTGATTTACCATGTCAATTTGTGTGAACTTTTACAGCTATTTGCAAACTGTTTACCAAACAAAAATGAATATTGCTACTTGATATATAACCTTAGAATGATTATCAAAAATCGGAAATATTTATAAAAAAAGAGAAAAAATATAATCATGAATTTATATGACTATATATCGAAAAGTGGAATAAATAAAATTGTTTTGTTATTATATCGATGATTCTGATTCATTCCTTTGTTGAAATATTGCCGAATTATAAGCAGGGATGAAATAATATGGAATAGAGCAGAGAGTGTGTGCATGTATGTGTTTTTTTTGTACACACACACTCACACACAGAAGCGAATTAAAGACAGATGGAAAGAAGGAGAGAGAGAGAGAGAGAGAGAGAGAGAGAGAAGGGGTGGGAGAGAGATAAAGAGATCGAGAGAGAAAGACAGACAGAAAGAGAGAGATCGAGAGAGAGATAAAGAAAAGTAAGGAAGAGATAAAAAGAGAGATAAAGAGAGAGGAATAAGAAGAGAGAGAGAGATGTAAATAAAGAGGGGAGAGAGATGAGAGAACAGAGATAGATGAATTAAGCTTGAGAGAGATAAAGAAGAGAGAGATAAAGAGAGACGGAGAAACAAGAGAGATAAAGAGAGAGAGACAAAGAGAGAAATAAATACGAAGAGTGGTAGATAAAGAGAGGGAGATAGAGAGATCAAGAGATGAATTAGAGAGAGAGGGAGGGAGGGAGGGAAAGAAAGAGAATGCCAGAGAGAACAAGTTTGACTGGGAGAAGGCGGGACATGTTGGGGGTACACCACTACATAATCTCTTTTTGAATCAGGGACATCACCTCTCTGGCTGAACGAAACACTAAAAACGTCAAAGCTCCACAATCAAATCCAACATGGAAACTGGAAAACACAAATAAATATTGGCACTATTGTGCATTCACTGGAACACTTTACAAGCCAATCATCCTCTTACTTATGTGACCATTATGCTCCCTAAATACACATTACATCTAAATAGATGAAACACCAAGTGACCTGTCTATTCTTTCCTTAAAGCCCCGGTCACATAGGACCCTGGAAGGAACACGATTAACCCCGACTCGTTGTGCTGAGGCAGTTAACTGTGAATTAACAAAGAGTCGGGATGAATCGTGTTGCTTCCGGGGTCCTATGTGACCGGGGCTTTATTATCTCTCTCACTTTGTACATGTTGCAAGGGTGCTTGTGGACATAAGCTCAATATAAAGGAGCAATTGTGAAGATGCTTGAAGAAAACTGAACAATATTGGATAGGACTAAAAGGTTTGAACATATCTTGAGTTTTCCTGACTATTTGACTTGTTAAAATGGTGTCAGAGGTATTAACATAACTTGATTAATACTTAAAAGCCTTCAGACATGATACAAAGAAAGTGTTGAAAGCTGCAGTAAATAGAAAAAAAAATATTTCAGCCGAATCATGCTCTCTTCATTTCGTTTTGCAGTATATTGCTTCTCCGTCATGGTCCCTTTTACTTTTTTTTCATTTCTTTCTTTTATTTTCTTGACAGATTGAAGGCAACGAGTGGATCAGCAGTGATTTTATGTTTAAAAAAGAAGAATCGGAGGTCGTAAAATAAGAGGAGGAAGAAGAAGAGGACGTAGAAGAAAGAAAGAAAAGGAAGAACAAGAAGTAGTAGACGAAGAAGGATAAAAAGAAGAGGAGTTGGAGAAGAAGAAAGATAGGGGGAAAACGGAGAAGGAAGATGGATAGGAAGAAGGAGATGTAGAAGAAGAAGGAGATGGAGAAGAAAAGAAAAAGAAGAAGGGAGAGGAGGAGTAGTAGGAGGATAAGAGGTAGGAGAAAGACGAGAAGAAGAACTTGGGATGACAAGGAAAGAAGAAATGAAAAGACGGCGACAAATAAGACGATCAAAAGAAGGCGGAAATCGAAAGAGGAGAAGAAGAACTTAAGAAGAAGAAGAAGAAGAAGAAGAAGAAGAAGAAGAAGAAGAAGAAGAAGAAGAAGAAGAAGAAGAAGAAGGAGGAGGAGGAGGCGGAGGAGGAGGAGAGTAAGAAGAAGAAGGAGAATAACAAGAAGAAAGAAGAATAACAAGAAAAGGGGGGAGGAAGAGAAGAAGAACGTGGGATAGGAAGAAAAGAAATGAGAAGGCCACGAAAAATAAGACGATCTAAGGAGGTGGAGGCTGAAGGAAAAGTAGTAGAAGAAGAATACGAAGATGAAGATAAGGGGATGAAGAATAAGAATAACAGTTTGTTGGAGGGATAAGGAGAAGAACAACAAAAAACGTACATTTTTCGAGATCGAGGCATATTAAAAAAAATCAAAACGACACTTTCACGACAAATGGTCTGAAAAATATATTTAAAGATAAGTTTCCGATTCATTTCATGTTTCTTATCTCAATTGAATTCAATCTATCCTTAATATTCCTATCATCATGGTCATTGCATGCTACTAATATCCCAAATCATACAAAGTCCCGCAAACTGATAGAACAGGGTAAATATGTACTACAAAACTTTATGAACCTTTTGCAAAAATGAGCACGGAAAGACGTCACACTGGTCAAGCACTTTTGGCGAATAGAAAGCATTTTAACGAGGTGCTAGCTATTGTGTTTTGTTTGACACTTGAACTTCGTGTGTTAGCATAGCCTTTGATGAGACAGGCAATAAGTATAACTGTCGAAAAGCATCTCAAATAGTAACTGTCCGGATGACGACGGTGGTGGAATGCGTTGTTCTCTTTCATTTTCAACATTCCATTGTTAGATTTTTCATATTCATTATAGTTCTGAAATGCCATGTCACAACAGTTCGTCGCCATGAGAACTGGTCGTAAACATTATCAGGCGGACGGGGATTTGGTGATCACTGTTCCTCAAAATTGAAGAGTCCCAGTACTTTTCTGCGGTGTTAAACGGCATCTGCTGTTCAGAGCCATTTAAGAAATTGTAATTTGGCAGGAATTAATTATATACTTCGAGTTTTTCGTTTTGTTTGAAAAGGGAATTTTGGTCAAACAAAAAAGAGGTCAAAAAAGGATGAAAGCACATGTTTACCAAATTAAACTTGTACAAGGAAAACATTTTCGATAAAATTCTGAATTATGTCTATACATCCATCATAGCAGCAATATTATCATTTAATGCAGGGCGTGCCCTTTTGCCGAAATTGATATACACGTATCGAGAGGCTGAACCACCCCCTCCCCTGGGCCCCTTGGAAATGCACGACTACTCTCAATGTCGACAGCATTGTCCCCCTACACACACACACCTTCGCCGAAAGGGGAACCGACAGGAGGTGATGACCTTTTTTTTTATTTGTCAGCTCAGCCTCCCCCCCCCCCCCCCCCGCCACTTCTTGGCCAATCTCTCTAAAAAAAAAAAAATCATTAACACTGGAAGTTTTGATCACAGACCTTCGATTTTTTTTCAATGGACTCAGGGGCTAGGATAGAGAGCCTGTACACTGCAAAAACCAGGGTGTTGGATTCAACACCATAGGTGTTAATATTAACACCATCCCGGTATCTATATCGGAAAACACCAATTGGTGTTATGGAACACCAACGATTGGAATTAAATATTTTAATTCTACTCTTGGTGTTGTAATCCAATTCTATTTTTGGTGTTAATATATAATTCAACACCATTTTCTGGTGCTACAATGAATCCGATTTCTGGTGTTATTTAACACCAAAGTCTGGAATCAAATGGTTTTAATTCTATTCTTGGTGTTGGAATTCAAATCTATTTTTGGTGTTCGTGCAACATCCTACACCCATGTTCGGTGTTACAATGATTCCTAATTTTGGTGTTATTTTACACCAAGTATAGAATCAAATAGTATAATTCTTCTCTTGGTGTTGCAATCCAATTCTATTTATGGTGTTGCATAACACTAAGGATCTGGAATTAAACATTTTAATTCTACTCTTGGTATTGCAATTCAATGCTAGTCTTAGTCAAAACTTAAGACACCTTTCTTTCAACACCAACAATTCAATTCAGCTCACTCATTCATAACACATGCACAGAACATATTAAAATACACACAATAAGTTAAAAGAAACAAACACTTGATGCTTATTTATTCAATAAAATAAACAACTTTTTCCCATTCATGTTGAATTCAATGATGCTTATATGTCTGAACATTAATTTTTTTGTCATATATTCAAAATCTGTTACTCTTTTGTCTGAATACAAAAATCTTTTTAATCATTCAAAATGTGTTCAAAATATGAATGCACCCTTATATAAGTAGGAAAAAAAAGATGAAACGAATAAGGCTTAAGGATGAATTTAGTAACTAAACAGGCGAGTAGCTAACCTTTGCCGAATACAAAAGAATCATGGAGCGGAACAAATTGTAATGTTTGAACTCAAAGCGCCGTCCGGGCTACCCTTTGTGTTCGCCAGGGAGGCGCTTTGTGTTCAACAATAAAATTTGTTCCGCCCCTGATTCTTTTGTATTCGGCTGGCTACGCGCCTGCTAATCTTTTTAAAAACATTCAAACATGTTGTAATTCCTTTAAGGAATGAAAAATCAAAATCCTTTCTAATATTACTAAACAGGATGCAAAATGCATGTATAACTGAAGACAAAACAAATAAAATGTAAATTGCTTCTACATTAAGTGAATTATGGAGCTTATGATAATTTTGACACGTTTCACCTTGAATCTTATTACATGCTTTCTGAAGGATAATACAGAATCCTTTTCATATGAAATATACAGTGCCCCCGTGCCAAAACACACACAAAAGAAAATCCTTGGACACTGCCATCAAAAAAAGGAAAAGTCCACACATGATATTTTACTATTTCAATACACAGAAAATACTTTTAGCAGCACCTTACAAAGGAATCATCAAAATTGGGTATGGAATAAAGAAATTTTAGTCATCTAATTATCTTGCAATTACATGTATTATCCTTTCTGCAAATTGGCAACACTTGATGGCATTATGTATGATCAACTCTCCATTCATATTACACTCAAACTTTCACATGATCTCATTTTAATCAAAAGTTAATACAAATTTTATACCTAGAAAAAAATTGGTAAACATTTAGATAAATATGACAATGCCACATTCCATGTACGAAGGTGTTGAGAGCTTATTGCATATGACGCCAAAAAAGTGTTGCCAATTTGAAAATCAAATGTACATTTTAAATACAATCTCAATGACTGTAATTTCTTTATTCCTTGATCAAGTTTGATCATCCTTTTTTATATGATGTTCAAATTATCCTTTCATTGAAATATGAATATATGTAGGATGGACTTCCCCTTTTAAAGTATTGCTTTTAATTCCTTATGCTAGAAAGCAGTCTTCAAGAACTATACCAAAACTGATAAAACTCATCCAGCAGTTTCAACAAGACTTTTTAGCACAGGCCTGCAACCATTGAGATTTAGGATGATTTCACTATTTCAGTACATGGCTCATGGGGATTTTGTCAGTTGTTTCCTTCACTTTGTAAAGGGTTGAACAAAAATTTTAAAAACACTATAAACTCTACATTCATCCTAATAAAGGTGAACATTCCTTTACAGCTTTCTGTTAACAAACATGTATTTCCAATTTCCAGGGAAAAAATAGCAAAAAGTAAAAATTATTTGTTTCTCTATCAACTAATTCACTGCTCTTTTTTCAACAGGGTACTAACAATAAAAACAAATCACTGCTCTTTTTCCAACAGGGTATGAACAATAACAACAAAATCACTGCTCTTTTTCCAACAGGGTATGAACAATAACAACAAAATCACTGCTCTTTTTCCAACAGGGTATAAACAATAACAACAAAATCACTGCTCTTTTTCCAACAGGGTATAAACAATAACAACAAAATCAGTATATGCACTTCCAGTTCACTGGCTTTCATGCACAAACATCATAAAATTGTTTTTCCTGTAAGAAAAAAAGATGGGAAAATACACTATAGCCATTTGACTTTATATGGTTTCGCATTAACCAATTTACAGATGCTAACGAGAGTGAAAAATATTCTTAAGATTATTTTTAAAACCAATTGATACATTTAAGCAAAGCCAAAAGCCAGACGATAGCTTGAAAGCTTTAAATTATTTAAAAAGTACATGCCTTGGTGCTACATACATCCTTGAGTCTGCCTTTGACAAAGTTGTCATCAAATCTAGTGGTTTGTAGTCAACAAGTTCCTTTTGATTCTTCACTATGTGACAACGTGGAAACCTGAATTCTACTGCATAGGAATGATAGTGTGAATTGTAATACACTGTATCGAATTGGACAAGTACAAAAAATACATTGTTGTTGTGTACAATGATATGTTCTATTTGACCAAACAGGGGAAGCTCGCTAACATCATGGCAGACCAGAAGTGACAACTGATAACGTGTTCCATGTACTTTAACCCAGTTGGCATCAAAGAATTCAGTAGAAAGATCAGCTACTTGAATTTGTTCTTGCAAAATATGTCCAATATTTTCATCTAAATCAGACAAAAGAAGTGAATTACCTGGCCCAACCTCTAGATATTCCAAAGGATGGTTTGACTGTAGGTAGAATGTTAATGCTGTCTGATGTTTTTTGGCAAGTGATTTACAAATGTTCTTGTAATTACGTACAGATTCTGCGACACGGCCAAAATAGTGATGTTTCGCTTCGTATCTCATACACCATACATGTAAGAGAGGACCAACTTCTCTCAAACATGTAGGATAATGCACCATAAAGTGATGTTTTGGCAACAACCTTCTGTCAGGGAATGTTTTCTGGAAATGTGTGTGATGTTCTTCAATAAGAATAGACAGCTGGGCTATCAAGCCTGCTGTCAATTGGGGAGCAAAAATAATGTCCATACAATCTAGCAATCGAAGTAGCAATTCCCAATAAACATTTCCTTCTTCAATGTCATGAGCAAGAATAAATGGCAGATTTCGAATCAAACACCATGCTTGCATAGCCTTCTGTCCAACATCATTGCTAGCTGACCTAAGTTTGATAAAGGATGGTTTGTTCTTGTTATCTGTCCGGTTTAAGCAATGGCTGGTGACTCTCTGATTCAGTTCATCTTGGGACAAGAGTGGCGGTTGCCTTTCATAAATGAAATGCTCTAGAACAAGTTTTAACTCATACTGAACTATGCCTTCCAAAAGATCATGCATTATATCTAGTGAAAAGTTTGCCAAAATATGAAAGTAAACACAATCATTCAATACAGTCTTTTGTTTCACTCCAAACACATGTGACTGGATAGTTTGAGCTTCAGCCGCTTCTAAATGTTGCTCATAAGTCTGCCTGGTCCGCATTTCCATTGTAACCTCTTTAAATTTGTTCTGTGCCTCTTCCTTACTTGTAACACATAATCGACAGTAATAATGAGCAGAAAAGCTCTCTACAAATCCAAAAAGGGAATTCGCGCCAAGATTATCAGCACTTATTTGAGTAATGGTCCCCTTCTTTACATCACCATTAGGGAGAGCAATGCCAACTGTTGTCAGGATGTTAATATCTTTTACAATGTGCTTGAAAATTGCATTAAATCCATATTTCTTAGCATCTTCAGCATACCACAGAGCTATAAGATTGATATTGGAGAGATTGGAATTATACTTTGGTGGCAGATTTTTTAAAATGAAATATAAAGCACCTAACTTGTGAATTTTGGTTTTTGAGCCAAGTGGGTTCACAGTCTCAAAGTCATCATAAAAACAGTGAATTTGGAGGGCATTCTCATCTTCATGGAAAAGAGGGATTTTCTCAAATTGTGAACCATCACAATAATCTCTCATTACACCATCTGTGCTCTTATGGTCATGAGTAGCAAAATGCAATATATCTTTATTGCTTAAAAGCTGCTTTAAAGTATCTAAAATAGGAACGTAAACAAATGTATCTCCAATAGCAATCTGTTCATACTGGTTAGTTCTTTTATTGAGACGACTATCATATCGGATGCCTAACTTGATTTCTTGTGGTTCAACAAGTCCAATTGATTCACAATATTTTGTCCGCTTATATTCTGAATTCAAATTTTCAAAGGGCTTTTCAAGCATGGCTAAATGTGTTTGAATCTCCTTATAAGCCTCGGATTCTATAGGCAGCTTATGTTTTAAGAAAGCAGTTGTAACGGCTGCTGATGCACTTTTTACTACATCACCAACAATCACACTCGTCGATTCTACTACATCATTTATAACTTTTCCAGAGTTTGCACAATTTGCTGAAAATTTTGAAATTACATTTGCACACTGCCTGTTGAGGGTATCTATGGATAAAATGTCACCTTCATATTCGTCCTCCTGATCTTCAACAATCTCATCATCATCATCAATATTGTATTCTTGAAGACTTGCTTCAGATAAGTCACTAATTCTATCATTTTCATTAGACTGCTCTTGATCATCTGGAAAATCCACTTTGAGGTGAGTCTTCAAATGTCCCCGAAATCCACGAAAAGTATGAAATGTTCTTGCACAAGCTCCCTGCCCACAGGTCAAGACTTCTTTACCATCTTCTATTACTCCATGTTTCAATCTCAAATGTTGAACTAATTTGGGTATTGCAAACTGTTTGTAGCATTTGAAGCATTTCATGGTGCTAACAATTTGGATCGCATTTCACGTACTCTCGGTGATTCACGGGACACTCCCACATCGATTTCGTAAATGGCAGTCTGGACAAAAGTCCAGAACTGATGCAAAGACAAGCAGTACTGAAGGCCAAACACAAAGTGGGTTTTGAACAGTAAATCTACTGCTGCTTCGACCGTGCGTACTGAACATGGAATCGCCTTGTGATCGACGATGATCAAGTAGCTTGTGATTCGGGCCTTGGAATTTCCAATTGCAAGAAGGAACGGTTGTGTCTGCGTCTCTTTTGTGTCGTTGAGGAATGCTTGAATACTGGCTCCAGTCTGTGTTGGAAACAAATTATTTGTATAGAATGTAACTAGCACCCAAAGCATATCAATATACAATGTATTATGATCAACATTTTGAAACAACAGCCTGTCATGTAGTTCTGGGGGAAATTTTTGAAAGGGTTTTGCAAAAAGGTTACTGGACAGTAATGTATGACATAAAACCAATGGAATATACATCAAAGAAAAGAATTGGAATCTGTCCAAGTGATACCATCAAAATACCAGATAATGTTTTTTTTTGTAATCACTAGTAATAAGTAGTGAATAAAATTTTTCTTAACCTGTCAAGTGATAAAAATTTAAGTACTTTCAAAGCAGGTTTTATGTATATGATTTAGGTGCAAGGTGGGGTGAAAATGAACAATTTTTACAGCTGGAGAATATTTCTCATCAAATCAGAGATAAGAGAGACTCCAACAATGTTCATTTTGCCACGTTTGAACAGATAATACGCAAATTAGGCTAATTTCATCCAAAACGTAAGAAAATTTGAAAAAATGTTCATTTTAAACTAGATGAATCCTCGACCGCGCACGGTTAAAATATATGCCTCCGCCATCACGCAATCAGAAAGATATTTACGGCTTTATTGTTCCATGCTATCAGAAATCAAAAGCGTTTTTCAAATTTTGGGCATTGCAACCTTTGACCCTGTGAACCCAAAATCTCATCAGTTCTTCCTTACATGCTTATACATAATTAAGCTATACACTATTAAGTTTGAAAGAAATTGATTCAATTTTTCTGTTATAAGTTAAAACAATGAGCTTTATCGTTTTTTTTTTCTGCCCAGGGACCTTTGACCTTTGACCCACTGAACCCAAAATCTAATCAGCTCATCCTCACATACATGAGCCAATTCTGGTCAAAATCTGAATAGGCCTAAATTTATTTTAGCAAATCAGTCTAAGCCTCAAGATTCTAAACCAATGTAATTGTTTTTTTTGAACACACATCCAGATGCTTTTTGCAACTTTTTTAATGCATTTAGAATGTTTTATGTGCAGGGTATATATTTCTTGTGTAATGAAGAGCTAGATACCTTCTGAAATTGAATAATCCTCGAGATAGCTGAAGAAATGGACACTTTTGCTGACGCAGCTTTGGACTTCCCTTGACTTGCAGGAGGCAATAGGCACAAGAGGAGGAGGATAGCAGATGTGCTGGAATTCCATCCTGTGCATTACAAAATGAAAATTAATCATCAGTAATAAACAGTCTTTCATACTGACCAAGGAGAAAAATATAATCTAAATGTACCAAAATAATTACACCTTCTTATGAGTAGAATTCATACAAAGGGGGGGGGGGGGATTAACAGGATTTATGAGAAATTGAATATTTATGCATGGAAGAAGGCAACATTAATGGCAAAGCACCTAACCTAATAAAGATTCCACAATGGACCACGCAACAAAATTTCTTCTTCATAGCTTGAAAATATGGCACCTACACTGCATGTCTCAATTCAATCACGCAAGTAAGACAAAAAAATAATGATTACTCAAGCTCATTACTACCACGAATGAGTACGATTTTGAAAATCAATATTTCAATGTTTTCAAAAGAAGTAAGATGAATAATTTAAGAATTGTTAGATGAATTTCAATAGATATTTCTAGAAAGTCCAGTATCCCAGCCTTCCCGTCGACAACGCAAATAAAATAGAGGAAAAAAGTGTTGTACTAGGGATGGGTAATATCGGTACTTGTCCCCTAATAACATTTTTTTCCATGAGACTGCATGCTCTTTGGTGTGATTCCCAATGGTGATTTAAGACCATGGTCTAAGCTAGATACAACACCATGGATTGCATTAGATTTGCGCATATTCTCAAATGTGTCCATTGAACATGCTTGTGTGACAATTAATGAAACACAAATTTAAACTAACCCACAGTTTATCATAAGGTGCATCCATGGTTTCAAATAATCAACCGTCAAGAATTCCACCCTTTACGATATCAAAGAATGCATTCAAAGGAATGTGCAAAAATACCTTCTTTATTTTGATCAGAACTGTCATAAGATGACAGAAGCTCCATCACTGTTAAGTTTCCTTTCTGTTTTAGAAGTTGTCTTGCAAGCGTAACAACCTTGGGCTTCAACTCGGGCCATTTGGTCAGGAAACGCGAGTGATTTTCCGGAAAAAGTTTCCGAAAATCTACCTCAATCTGCAAGAATATATGTAAAAGGAAAACGGGGAAAGAGAAAAAAAATAAATGATGCATACTTTTACAGTACATATATCCCAAATACCTTCAAAGCTGAGACTTTATATACACATGTGCACCAATAACCAATAAGAAGTACTTTTAAAGATCTCTCTACACAAAATCCATACATGAAAGGAAACTTGCTGGACCTCTCAACAAGGAATAGACTCGCCTCTCTTCTTTTTCTAGATATCACTAAATTTTATGTAACTTTCTTTCACAGGTACATGACAACCAGTAATGGTAACTGTACACCAACAGACAGTCAAAATACAGATAAAGATTGAAGGATAAAAAGGGCAGAGTCTTAGGACTGACATTTTCAAAATCTTAAACATATATAATAAAACAAAGAAACACGTTTTAGATGCATCAGTATCAAGTAATAATTATGACACTTGAATTTCAACACATAATTTTGCTGCCTCAGGCCTAAGAGGCTAAAACAAGAATTAAGAGTAAATTTTTGTAACACGTACCAAACCTGGAACAGTTTCAAAAGGAAACTGTTCCAAAATATCTGATGCGGTGCGTCCATCCCTGACCATGTGCTGTCTAACGGGGAAAGTAGATTGCATCTTTTCAACAACCTGGGCAGAATCACGTTCTAATGTTGGACAGTGCTGCAACCAGTTGAGGTCTTCATCATAGGTGCAGCCTGGAGCAGATTCCTGGTAACCTTCTCGGACCTTCCTCGGACCACCATCTCTGCTTGATGGCTTGGGTAATGGCTTGGATGTCTTCTCCTCTGTTGTACGGTTAACATTTTTTATTCTAGCAGCCAGGAAACCAGTGTTACTTCTTGCATCAAAAAAAGCTTCCTAAAGTGAAACAATGTAGATGAATCTAATTAGACGACCCCAAAACATAATATTTTTGTTTTCTCTTACTCGATTTTGCCCTCTCATCGGCAGATTGGGCAACAGTGACTCAAGCTCCTGAAGAAAATACATTTGCGAGTGAGCATAGTTCCCAAACTGTAGAAATTTTTTGAATTTTAGTTTACCAGTTGATAGCAGTTTACCAGTTTGGTTTAAGTTTTTCCTGTACCTGTGTACAGAACTCTCTTTTTCATTTAAGAAAAAAAACATGTCTACTCAAAAAAAGTGGGGGGCTGTCACCCCCTGCCCTGCCCCCTAAATAATATTTTTTTTTAGCTTTTTCTTGTTAATATTCACCTTGAAAGGGTGCACAAAATTATCTAATGAGATATCGTAGTTATCAAAAAACAATTGAGCAAAGTAGCTGGCGTCATATAATGCATTCATCTTGATATTGATACAAGGACGCATCACTTTGCCCCACTTCTAGAAAAAAAAGGTTTTGTCTGGTTGTGAAGATTAGAATGGTATCAAACATTTCTTATTGGATATTGTGTTAAAGTTGGCAGAAAGTGACCTTCACAAGATTGTCACTCGAGGAGACTAAAGCAAAAGCATTTACAAATGCCATTGGTATACAAAGGCTTGTGTGCACAATTACTCTCAGATACGCAGAGAAAAAAGAAGTAGCGCATTTTTAAAAAGAAGTAGAGCATTTTTCATGCAAGAGTTTTACTGCACATCATTTGGGCACAAAATTGTGATGTCACAATGCTCTCAATAATTATTTTTACTTAAATTTTGACTTATTAAAGTAAAATGCTTAGAAATCAATTTGAATACAAAATAAGTAAATATCATGGCTAGGTGAAATACTTCTTCAACAAGAACTCATTAAGTGAAAGTACTTATTTGAATACGGGCCCAGGGTATAATACTTACATGACCAGTGCTTGTAAACGGATCCCTCAGGCTTGGAAACAGATTCACTATCCCCATGGCATATTTGGTTTTCATAGCTGCTTTTGGATGTTTGCTGTGAAATAAGAAAGTACATCTCCTGTATGTGAATTACAGTCATATGTATACATTACTGACTCTATTAGAACAGAACATATGCTGATATCAAGTGGCAAACCCCTAGTGTCTCATCTGCATCGCACACTTTGCTACATTTCAGTATTTTTGTATTACTTTGAAATCTAAAAATATCACATGGTTATAGTTCCTAATACATTAATCAAGTGATGCCTCATAACAATGAGGCTGCTCATATCTACTGTGTTAAACTACTTTAATACTAGTTTTATGGTCACGAAAGTGGCTGTCAGTGGCCTCTTAAAAGAAATTCACCTTGCAAGGTAGTTTTTGTGGTAGAGCACAGCAAGGGTTGTGGGATATTATCATAGCAACAAAAAGATTTTACGTTAACTAGATTTCAAGTTCACATTGTGGGCATGTAGATGTGAACATCTTCAACTGGCCATCAGAGCTGATCCAGATTTCGAAACTATTTTAATGGAAACCACTTTTGAAAATGATAAGTGAACAGCCTCAAACTGATGATACGATGATTACAATTACTGGTAAGACCTTTTCATTAATGTAGGTTCACTTTAATGACCCAAAAAAGTAACTCACAGAACTGGTAATATCTGATTAACCATCATGTGCAAATAAAAAAAAAATTATATTCTGAAAAATATTTTTGAAAAGACAAAAAATTCCTTTGAAGTTGACCATGTAACTTCAGTCTCTTGTCACATGCCACAAATATAAAGAAAACTTTTGCTGGCACTTACCCATACTGTTCTTGCATGTGGGCTACCAAAAGGTTAATCATCTGCCGTCTGGTTCTGTCTTGAAGTGCTCCGGTCAAATCATATTCTTGGAGAATG
Organism: Temnopleurus reevesii; assembly: GCA_036244855.1. Classification (NCBI taxonomy): domain Eukaryota; kingdom Metazoa; phylum Echinodermata; class Echinoidea; order Temnopleuroida; family Temnopleuridae; genus Temnopleurus; species Temnopleurus reevesii. Next base: position 5,086 of record BQKZ01010189.1, on the reverse strand, counting down.
GCATCCCCTCTTTGCCGCAGAATTTCATGTACAAACTGCAAAAAAATAAATCATCACATGAAGTCATAAATAAAGGCACTTAAATTCATACGGACCTTTTTAAGGGCACAAAATTCTGACTATGAATTTTAATCAGTAAATTATAGTGATATATGGCCAATAATCCCCAATTCTAAATAAAATTAATTTATAGAGCTTCACATTATATTGTTAAATACACACCTGAACAAACATCCAACACACACACACACACACACTTACACACTCACAAACACACATCCACATGCATGAGAAGACCCATGAGGGTACAGGGAAATTCGTGTTTATTGTAGTGCAAGTTCCTTGAGGTCTAAAAAAAAGGAAAAAAGATTCCTAATTGATTTAAGCTCAATGGCATTGTGATACCGTCTAAAGTGCCCTGAACAGTTTTCTTTACTTGTATAACCACAAACAATACAAGACTTTTCAAATTTCGGAATAATCATTGATACTACAATAAAGTTTATGTAACATTTGATGCATGATATCTTCTCCTTTTTAATTTTGATGTTAGTCCTGTCTCTTGCTACCCTCAGAGGTTTCCATGGAAGCTGATCATGAGATGCATTATTTAAAGATTATGTTGCCCAACTCTCTTTCCCATTTCTAAAACATTTTTAAAAATTTGGCTATTTCAATTTACACCTGTAGACAAAATACCATTTGTTTGAAATCATTCCAGTCAATTATCTGGAAGAAAATGAAACAATAAAAGTTTGTGGAAAAGCTTATGACACATGAAGAATTAAAAAGATTGCAAAAATATTACAGGAGTCTTCACTTTCGATGTACCAAAAAAGAAATGGCATTAGTTGCACACTGTGAACCTATACCATTAAAAAAAAATCGTACTGCACACAATAACCTTTTACATTTTTAGTAATTGTTCCAAAGTTTAACCAACAACAGATCTATGTCATTTGTCATTTGTCATCATGCTGATTATGATATCTGAGATTATATAAAACAAATTATATCAACCTTACCTCAGAAGAGTTGTCAGTAAATGAACTTGATTCACTGAGGGCATCTAAACGAGGTCTCTTTTTGCAGAAGCCAAAACTTGTATCAGATTCTGATGAGCTACTCAGAGAAGATGAGCTGGTATCGACCTTGATGGTGTCTGCACTTGTAATGCTGTGTACATCTGAACCTTTAATAATGACCAGATAAGGAAATTCTATATTTAAAACATGTAGTTATCAAGAGTTTGAATGAATGAATGCATACAGTATTTATATCATAAAAAATCAAACTGAATGTGCAATTTGAAAAAAGTTGAGAATATAAGTAACCCCAATATGAGTATGCTTGAAATCTTTGTTGGTTCCGCTAATTTATTTGAATAAAATGGGCAAATTCCAGAGTGGTCTGGATAAAGGAGGTCCAACTTATGTAAAAACCAATATTTTGGCGCACATAAAATTTGGCTAATTCACCTAATTTCAGAGCTTTATGCACTTTAGCGAGTTACTATTTTCATGTTTTGAACAATTTTTGTAAATAAAATGGGCATTCTAAAGAGTGGAAATTTTCGCAAATTGATGATCACAAATTTCGCGAAAATTTCAGCTTTTACAGTATTATAGTCTAAAACCATTAAAAAAACATGATATTGATTTGACCGAAAATTTGTGTGATTTTGCAATTAGATGCTTCATAATTGTTAGCAATTCATTAGTTTATTTCAATGTATCCATTTTTATTGTTAATTTTTTTCAATACTTGAGCATTTTTATAGACATTCTAATTGTTAATTGAAAAAAAAATCATGCATGTCTAAGTAAATTATAATACTAGTGAATATACATATAACCAAGGTTAAATTATGATCTGCGCAACCTCTTCTTTTAAATATGCTCTTTGCTCCTCCTCTACTTTAAAATCCTGAATCCGCTAAACATAGGAGTTTCAAATTTTGTATTATAAAGCACTTTCTCAAAAACTTACCAGACCATTCTTCATCTTCTTTTAGCACCATGAGGCTGACTGAGGGATTGCTTGTCACCACATCTCCTAGTACATCATCGTCTATACCATATCCTTCTTGTTCATCCACAAGTACAAGGTCTTCACCATTCTTTAGGTGGAATTTTTTCTTGACTGTAGGAGAGATTAAAAAAAAATGAGAACAAATATCACATTCACAGTGCACTTTCCAATTTCTTAATACATATTGGTGGCTCACAATAATTCTGCAAAAACTGCTGCTACAAGTAAGCCCAACTGAGCTATAGTACACTCTTAACCTGTTAAATGGGATCAGGTCAATTCCACGATAACCCTTTAATGCATCTTAATTTTTTAAGCTTTTTATTTTCAATTGTTACTTTGTCATGTAGTCAACAAATTAATCCTATGAAAATGATGACAAGTATATTTTCTGAGAAACCCAAATTTGGTCACCTTTCTGAAGGAACACTCTTACATGATTTGTACAGGCAGATATGTGGGTTACCTTCCCCAGACTTCTGGGGGCTAGGCTATCATATCAGCAGAGTGCTCAGATTTCTGGGGCTTTTCTCTGTAATACTAATAGGGTTTTGTACAATGTATTGAGTGTATGAATCATCATAGCTTGCCTCAGGTACGAAATGTTTAGGCCTGAGCGATGTTACTTTAGGCCGGGATTCAAAATTCAGTATAATGTGTCGTTAAGGAGACAATTAGACTAACTATGGCCAAATCATGATAAACCACATCTGTTGACCTGAACATGCTGAATGCGTCTCTTTTTGTGTACAAAGTCTTTTATTTCACGAGAATGCCATTTTGCTCTGTGGAATAACTTTTTTTTTGTTTTTTCTTTAAAATGTCAAAAGGCTATCAATAGGCTAGACGCTTCAACTAGCACGCGCGGATTGATTGTGAGAACAACGAATCGGGAGGCAGGTCGATCATAAAGAAATGACAATCCTCATAGACATAGACATAGACTTAATACACGTAAAACATACGCGGTACCACCATTTTTCTTGATATCTCATATAGGCCTATTTCATGTATTTGGAATAACCTACCCATTCTTACACTCAACCTCACAGTTACTTTTGGCAGATCTGGAGAATAGCGACCAGCTTGCGTGAGCACGCCATGTAAAAATTGCAAACATCGGTGGCAGTACTGCCAGAACTTAGTCCAAAATACACACACACAGGTAACCATCCACAAAACAAGTCCAAAAGCGACTTTTATTACATTTTATAAACAGAATAATAAAATCAATAATGGTTTTAAAACTTATTTTCTTTCCTCTCCTTCAATATTTTAAGAAATCTTTTGAAAATTTAATCTTGAGCCAACTTTACCAAATGTTTGTTGGTCGAATCTGATGCAAAAATCGGCGCTAATGATACACTTCCATATAGGATTGTACACAAAGTGAATACATCGCGCACATCTGCCATCTGGTCGCTATTCTCCGGGTTTGCCTTACTTTTTACACCATCCTGGGCCTGCCTTTTTTTTTTTTGCAGTAATTTCAGAATCAGAAATGCAACAACAGCTAAGATCTTCAGAATACAGCATCTCAAGATAATTTATTTAAAAATGTGCTATTTAAAATATTTTAATAAAAAATCATTGTGTATGAAAATCTTGGGTTTATTAACAGATTTAGAATTTACTTAGTTACTAGACTTAGACCCTCTTTTTTGTCAAGATTCGTACAGGCAAGCATGCTCATATCATAACTTCCCTTCACAATTTGCAACATAACTATATTCATCATTATTGTTTACTCCTTGGCGTATTCATCAGTGATAATATTTCAGAAATCCATAAGATATCAAATGGCATCAGGCTGGATACCCAACCGTGAACCGGTCCAGACAACGCCTCGCCGGGCCGAGGGCCTAGGCCAAACAGCTGCAGGCGAGGCTTACAGCTGCACAACGACATGCGCGGTCATTGCGACGAGCACGTAAACTGAATTAACAAGAACCAAGATCTACACTTACTAAGTTCAAAGAATCCTATTGTGTCTTCTGGATCTATAGGCAGGTATTTTCGAATACTTCGATCCGCCGAACAGACCCTCACGCTTAACGACATGGTTGCATGCACTCCACGATGTTTTTCTCGGCTAAATTGTAGAATATTCCGGAGTGAAAGTCAAATCAGTGGCAGTGAATTTCCATGTGCATGTGCCGCATGCGCGCGATCGCCAATAATTGGCGCAAAGCTAGCTGCAACGCATGCGCACTAGGCATATCGGACCATGTGACAACTTTCGTCCTATGATTTTCCTCGAATCATCTCGCTTAATGCGCATGTGCGATTTTATAACACCAAATTTGACAGCATCAACCTGTAATTGAATATTTTAACACCGTTGGTGTTATCATTCGCCGACGAGAGATAGAAATTGACACCGAGGGTGTTGATATTTTTCTATTCCACGCTGGTGTTGAATATTTAACACCCTGGTTTTTGCAGTGTAGGAGGTTGAATGCTTCCGAGAGATCCTTTTACACTTTCTTCTTTTTCGGATCACAAGCCAGTCATAAGGAGTGCGGTGGGCTAACAGATTACCAATCTTAAAGTCTAACCTGAGAACGACTTGGTAAACCACAGCTAAGCTCCGTTGGTAGATCGTTTGGCTTGGAATGAAGCGAGCCCTCACAGTGTTGGTTTGATCCCACAAATGCTGCCTTTTTTAAATACTGTGTCGAATTTTGCACCAAAACTGTTTTTCACTGTGTTGCAAAGTGCAAAATTTTACTTCTTCGAACTTTGTGTATTGGTTAACTTTATCTGAAACAAACGTGTTTTTTTTTACTGCTTATTATAGAAGACGAAAGCCCACCGCGTTATACGACCAAAGAGTGATATTTTCTTTCTGAAGCCTTTGCCACCCAGAGAGCATCTTTGAGTGAGGTTCTGAATAATCAGCTTAGTAATAAAATCGCGAATATGGTAAAATAAATGCTTTCTTGTCGGACGTAACAGCAAATGGACTCCGAGTCATGAGAAAGTCCGATCAGACGGATCGGTCTTAAAATTGTCTACGATTTGAAACTAACTTGTCAATAGGCGGGTTTACTAA
>BQKZ01010187.1:4168-21791 GCA_036244855.1 Temnopleurus reevesii | reverse complement strand
ATATTGTACAAAAGATTGTGCGGAAAAAGACCAAGGTTTGGAAAAGTTATAACCAAAAGTGTGCAAAATATTTCAGCGTCGTAGCCCCCGACGCTAATTCAATATTTTCTTTCTTGATAAAGGACAGCTTCTTATGCACATAATTGGATGAAAATTTTAGACTTTATTCTTTATGTATTCCTTTTTATCGTGCTTTAATCAAACCTTTGAAATAATTTTGTATATGCCCGATTAGAAGCAAAATATTGTTGTAACCAAGAGAGGGCGCTAAATATGATTTAACGGACAAATTCAAATTTTCAAAAAAATTTGCTCGTATAAAAATATGCTATGGTCTTGAAATGTGTTTAGAAACTATATGTCATGGTAAATATCCCCAAAATTCACATTTCTTTCATCTTTACCAAAACTTTACATGGGCTTTAAGCAATATAAAAGAAAATAGTTGGTAATATAAAATACAGATCTATTTATGCTTCATGCTTTCTACGAGCATGCTTTTTGTCTAATTTTCTGACAACCGACAGAGGCAATACTGATCAGTCAGTTGATATAGTGAGTGAGTGAGTTAGTTAGTTAGTTAGTTAGTTAGTTAGTTAGTTAGTTAGTTAGTTAGTTAGATATTATGTTTGTTTGTTTATGAAGTTACGGGTCTCAATGAATTTCATTTTCAGCATTTTCCAAGTTCCATTACATAACGTAAGGTTAAGCTAAAGTACTTGAAATGTACTGAAATTATATAAATATTGATTATTATAATAAACGTGTAACTACAAAGATACATTGGAGTTAAAAATCTGTACTTATTTTGAGAAGCTAGTTATTTGATATTGATCATGGTAGTTTGATGATTGAATGGTAAAATATTTGATTGGAAATTCATATGCTTTAAAGATCCGTGGTATTAATGCCGCCTTTGATACTTCTTAATTTATTTTTGATAGCTATATAATGCAAACATTCTCGTTTTGCAATTAAATATTTGTTTTAAAAATCATTCTTTTATTAATCAGGACCAAGGACTTAGGACCTGTGTTTTGGATTCGAATCTTCTGGAAATCACATTTCTTGGCTGCAGCACCAGAAATTGTCAAGGTAATCCCACACTCTAACTCTCCCACCTTTGATTGCCTGCTTAAATGCAAACCATTCCTGCTAAAATTTGACATCATTCATTCATAGCGAGTAGGAGGTTGACTTGAGTATTTTTTCTATAGGCGAATTGCGATCATGCAATTTCGCGAATTTTAGATTTAAATTCTGTTGTTCTTGTATTTTTGGTTCTTTTTTTTTAATAACAACCCTGGGCCAATTGGTCTCAGCTATCCGCTTCTTGCTAAGACGTCTTAACCTCTTGTACCATCACACAGGAGAAATTCCACTGTTTACAGTCATAAAAGTGTTTTGTCAGAATCCCCTACCAGGATTTTGGAAGACGTATCCACGTCTGTGTCTAAAAGAGGGTTGCACAAGATGTCTGTGAGGTTGCAACGTATACTAGTGCAGTACGATGTAGACGTTTTGCAACGTCATATACCGTACGTCTTAGCAAGAAGAGGAAAGTATAGGCCATTTCATATAATTGGCCCCTGAGTGCTATGTGTAAGTGATTACACATCAAATGGGGGAAATTCCGCCTTTTTTCAGTCCTAAGAGTGTCTGGTTAGCACCCTGTTACAGAATTTTGGTAAATCAAATTGTGTTTGCTCTGATGACGACATTTAGCCCACCCTAGTGTCCCAATGATATCGCATTTTTATTTCATCTTTGATTTTTGTCACGCTTGTTTGCGCATGTTTCTGGAGTACAACATATTTTTATGGCCCTTAATAATTCCGACTGAGATTTTTTTTCATAACAAACAGTTTTGGAGTGCAATTTCTTTCAACGTGGATGGCATATTTAGGATTTGTCACTAGGGAGGGAGCGCCACGTCCCTTTCTAGGGACCAGCGTTTAATGCTTCAAAATGGTTACAATTTCATTTTTTTTAATTTACTTATAATCTTTGAATAACATATCCGTACTAAGATCACAATTATGTTGTTATCTAATGCATCTATGATTTCTGACTTTGGTTTACTTATTATTTTTAATATCGTTTCCGTACTTATATAAGTATACAATTATGTTGTTATTTTGTCGGATCTATTAATTCTGTATTTTTGTTTGCTTGTTTGTTTGAAAAAATGAAATAAAACGAATCTTGAATCTTGAATCTAGAATCTTGAATCTCCATCCGCCTGGATATGTGCTTGATAAATTTGATTAAACACTATTCAAACGTGTGCTTAACACGTGCATAATCATTATCATCCACAGGAGTTACTTCTGAACAGCCGCCACACCAAACCGGCAGAAATCTACCGCGGATTCGTGAAACTCTACGGCACACGCTTCATGGGCAATGGACTCGTCTCTGAGGTCGACCACGAAAAATGGTTCCACAAGAGGGCCATCATGAACCCTGCATTCAGANAAGTTAGTTAGTTAGTTAGTTAGTTAGTTAGTTAGTTAGATATTATGTTTGTTTGTTTATGAAGTTACGGGTCTCAATGAATTTCATTTTCAGCATTTTCCAAGTTCCATTACATAACGTAAGGTTAAGCTAAAGTACTTGAAATGTACTGAAATTATATAAATATTGATTATTATAATAAACGTGTAACTACAAAGATACATTGGAGTTAAAAATCTGTACTTATTTTGAGAAGCTAGTTATTTGATATTGATCATGGTAGTTTGATGATTGAATGGTAAAATATTTGATTGGAAATTCATATGCTTTAAAGATCCGTGGTATTAATGCCGCCTTTGATACTTCTTAATTTATTTTTGATAGCTATATAATGCAAACATTCTCGTTTTGCAATTAAATATTTGTTTTAAAAATCATTCTTTTATTAATCAGGACCAAGGACTTAGGACCTGTGTTTTGGATTCGAATCTTCTGGAAATCACATTTCTTGGCTGCAGCACCAGAAATTGTCAAGGTAATCCCACACTCTAACTCTCCCACCTTTGATTGCCTGCTTAAATGCAAACCATTCCTGCTAAAATTTGACATCATTCATTCATAGCGAGTAGGAGGTTGACTTGAGTATTTTTTCTATAGGCGAATTGCGATCATGCAATTTCGCGAATTTTAGATTTAAATTCTGTTGTTCTTGTATTTTTGGTTCTTTTTTTTTAATAACAACCCTGGGCCAATTGGTCTCAGCTATCCGCTTCTTGCTAAGACGTCTTAACCTCTTGTACCATCACACAGGAGAAATTCCACTGTTTACAGTCATAAAAGTGTTTTGTCAGAATCCCCTACCAGGATTTTGGAAGACGTATCCACGTCTGTGTCTAAAAGAGGGTTGCACAAGATGTCTGTGAGGTTGCAACGTATACTAGTGCAGTACGATGTAGACGTTTTGCAACGTCATATACCGTACGTCTTAGCAAGAAGAGGAAAGTATAGGCCATTTCATATAATTGGCCCCTGAGTGCTATGTGTAAGTGATTACACATCAAATGGGGGAAATTCCGCCTTTTTTCAGTCCTAAGAGTGTCTGGTTAGCACCCTGTTACAGAATTTTGGTAAATCAAATTGTGTTTGCTCTGATGACGACATTTAGCCCACCCTAGTGTCCCAATGATATCGCATTTTTATTTCATCTTTGATTTTTGTCACGCTTGTTTGCGCATGTTTCTGGAGTACAACATATTTTTATGGCCCTTAATAATTCCGACTGAGATTTTTTTTCATAACAAACAGTTTTGGAGTGCAATTTCTTTCAACGTGGATGGCATATTTAGGATTTGTCACTAGGGAGGGAGCGCCACGTCCCTTTCTAGGGACCAGCGTTTAATGCTTCAAAATGGTTACAATTTCATTTTTTTTAATTTACTTATAATCTTTGAATAACATATCCGTACTAAGATCACAATTATGTTGTTATCTAATGCATCTATGATTTCTGACTTTGGTTTACTTATTATTTTTAATATCGTTTCCGTACTTATATAAGTATACAATTATGTTGTTATTTTGTCGGATCTATTAATTCTGTATTTTTGTTTGCTTGTTTGTTTGAAAAAATGAAATAAAACGAATCTTGAATCTTGAATCTAGAATCTTGAATCTCCATCCGCCTGGATATGTGCTTGATAAATTTGATTAAACACTATTCAAACGTGTGCTTAACACGTGCATAATCATTATCATCCACAGGAGTTACTTCTGAACAGCCGCCACACCAAACCGGCAGAAATCTACCGCGGATTCGTGAAACTCTACGGCACACGCTTCATGGGCAATGGACTCGTCTCTGAGGTCGACCATGAAAGATGGTTCCACAAGAGGGCCATCATGAACCCTGCATTCAGACGCAAGTAAGAACCGATGTGCCCAAGAGGGCCTAATTTACTTCACTTAAAACAAATGTATATGATTCAGGTGGGGCGCACCTAGCACACCCCCCCCCCCCCCCCCCCAACACACTCACATTTTTCGGCGACTGACGATGTTCCAAAGACGCCAAAGACGTAGAGAAAACTGTTCTATCATGAGAGTACAGGTTTGCTCTCATCTGTCGGAAATGACATTAAAAGGCATCTAGATTTCATTAAAAAAAATCCCGGACCCCCATTGGAGCTTCGTACATTCGCCAGTTCATGCTCCGCCCTTAAGATACATGCCTCGTCGCACATTACATAAATAACCACTGTGAAATCTAAGGTCGAATTAATGTGCAAAAAAAACCCTTCCAATTCAAACCATTATGGTTCTTGCGCACAAAAATGTTCCCTTTCCAAACATTCTGTAAAGAATGCGAAACATACAATGTTCAAACGTGACAGAGAAGCTCATTTCTTTTGTCTACTAAAGCCAATGTTGAAGCTTAAAAGAGAAATTAAATGAAATACACGATTTTTTATGGTAGGAAGCGTGGAATTTCATTTACTTTTTGATCCATAATTATGATAAAAAGTGGTTATTTGCTTCAAAATGCGATATGGTTCATCAAGATAGCTAAGATGTTAAGATGTAATCAAGGCTAGCTATCATGATAAAAGATAATAGATGCAATTTATATAGCGCATGAATCCACTCTACTGAGTGCTCAAGACACTTTGAACTATTATTATTATCCTGGCTTTAGCCCGACGTACACCAGCGCACATGGCATTGGTATAGGAAAATAGACAGCTTTTTATGTTAGGTGTGACAAGTTCACGTCACACACGTGCATGATGATGGTCCCATGTTTAATTTCTACCATATGATATTCGAATTCAACATCAACAGGTACTTAATAAGTCTGATGGAGGAATTCAATTCAGCATCCGAGGTCCTCTGTCAGAAGATAGCTGAGAAAGCTGATGGTAAAACAGAGGTCCTCATGTTAGATGAAATGAACAAAGTTACCCTTGATGTCATCGCAAAGGTAAGAGCGTAAATCCGACCCAGGCATTACTGTATCGTCAATTATGTCAATTAACAAAGAATGCCAACAACAAACTGAAATTCAGTCAAATTCCATTTAAATGCATTTTCTTAACTGTTTATATGATTCTTATAATAATTCAATGAGAACGTGTGCATGGATCTGTTGCATCATGATGGAAAATTCTTAAATTCTTTTAAAGAATTTCACCTTTTCATCGTTTTCAAGACATTTATACATCCGAGGCTTTGGCAAACGGTCAGAGGCTGGTTTGTTAAGTCATTATTCCAACCGTTGTTGTTGTCATTCTTATCATTATCACCATCATAAACCACTATTCACCGCCACCACCGTCATCATCAACATTACGACCACACCACTTTTGCAATCTCATTTTGCAATCTCATCAACATCATCATCATCATCGCCATCATCTTTATCACTCTCACCATCGTCACCATCATCATCATCATCATTATCATCATCATTATCAATACTACCACCACCATCTGCGCAATCTCATCATCATCATCATCATCATCATCATCACCATCATTTTTCTCATTCTAACCATCATCACCATCATCCTCATCATCACCATCGTCATCGTCGTCATCATCATCATCATCATCATCATCATCATTGTCCTCATGATCATTATAATCATACACATCGCTATCATCATCAAAACCACTACAACAGCCGCAATCAGCATGATCAGGATCATCATCATTATCAATACTACTACCACCACCACCACCACAATCATCACCATCATCCTCATCATCACCATCATCATCGTCATTACCATCATCATCATCATCATCATCATCATCATCATCATTATCATCATCATAATTATCATCATCGTCATTACCATCATCATCATCATCATCATCATCATCATCATCATCATCTTCTTCTTCTTCTTCTTCTTCTTCTTCTTCTTCTTCTTCTTCTTTATAGCCAACAGCACGATTGACCATCATCATTAATTACCACCACCATCATCATTATTATCATCAACATCACGACCATCGCCATCATCATCTCATCGACAAAACTAAATATCTTCCGTTTGTTTCAGATCGCGTTCAGCATGGAGACGAACGCTGTTGGTGATCCTGATTGCCCGTTCCCGTCTGCCATCACTACTGCTCTTCAAGGCATGCAGAAGTTTCATGACAAACCATGGGCCACTGTGAGTATATACTCCTTGATTCTTCAACTTAATTTCCAGTATATATACTACTATATATATGTAATGGAATGATATTTCCGCCCCTAGCATAAAGAATATAACATTATATACAAATAAGGGTGCATTCTTATATATGGAGCTCATAATAAGCTCAGAACTTATACACATAGTTGTATTTGTATTTTTGTTCGGCTTTCAATTTCAAATATCTCTCCTTAGTTTTTTTCCAACATTTCCCTCAATTTCAAGAGGGCATAATGAAATAGTTTTTCAGCATAAAATGTTTCTCCTATTCAACTTCAGTGGTCATTTGAAACAAACAAAACAAAAATGCATGCGAGTGTGAAAAATAAGCTCGGTAGCTTCACTCTCTTGCTCGGCGGGAATGTGGGCAATAATTGGTTTATTTGCTCCGAACGAATTAGTACCTATGTCACTGTACGTTCTGGTATAGTGGACATTTTTGGGGGGTTTTAATCTTCGCGCTTGTCGCGGTAAAATTATGATCGCGAATTTTAGACCAACGAAAATAATCCTTAAAAATTTGTACAAAAGTTAACATGAGCAGTACTTCCAGTGGCACGATAACGTTTTCAATATTTAAACCGCGTGTATATTAGCATTGCGAAATTACAATCTCCAAATTATACTGTAATTATACGGCATTCTTTGTAATTTTTCGGCATCTAAAAGCATTCTTTTGTAGTAGAAATCACTTCTACTTTTTGAAAAATATTCAATAGTCAGGTCGGGAGGTTATACTTTTTCATGGATTGTATCCGCGAATTCAATACCCCGCGAAAAATTTCCATGGAATACCCAACCGCAAAAAAATCAACACCGCGAAATTATTGTGGATTTAAAAAATGTTTATTCTTATCTAGATTGATCCATTTGTCCGTGGGATGCGTAAGGGCACCCGTGATGCTATATCTCTCATCAGAGAGACTGGTCGTGATCGTATCACGGATCGCATCATGGCTCGGAAGAAAGGCGATCACGGCCCTAGTGATCTTCTCAATCTCATCCTCGACATCGCCAAGGATCTCGAGAGCGATGAGGGGTGCATTCTTATATATGGAGCTCAGAATAAGCTCAGAACGTATACACATATTTGTATTTGTATTTTCGTTCGGCTTTCAATTTCAAATATCTCTCCTTAGTTTTATTTCCAACATTTCCCTCAATTTCAAGAGGGCATAATGAAATAGTTTTTCAGCATAAAACTGTTTGAACTATTCAACTTTAGTGGTCGTTTGAAGAAAAAAAAGCATTCATATGTGAAAAATCAGCTCGGTAGCTTTGCTCACTTGCTTGGCGGGAATGTGGACTACTGGTTTATTTGCTCCGGACGAATTAGTACCTACGTCACTGTACGGTTTGGTATAGTGCAACATTTTCGCGGGAGCTTGATTTTCGCGCTTTTTGCGGTAAAATTGCTGACCGCGAATTTTATACCCGCGAAAATAATCCTTCAAAATGTTATCCAAAAAGTTAACATTAGGAGTACCTCACACTTTGAGTTTCGGAGTGGCACGATAACGCTTTCAATAATTAAACCGCGTGTATATCAGCATTGCGAAATTACAATCTCCAAACTATACTGTAATTATACGGCATTCTTTGTAAGTTTTCGACATCTAAAAGCATTCTTTTGTAGTAGAAATCACTTCTATTTCTTGACAATTTTTCATAAGTCAGGTCGGGGGTTATACTTTTTCATGGATTGTATCCGCGAATTCAATACTTCGCGAGAATGTTCATGAAATAACGAACCGCGATAAATTAACACCGCGAACTTATTGTGGATTTAAAAAAAATGTTTATTCTTATCTAGGTTGACCCATTCGTTCGTGGGATGCGTAAGGGCACCCGTGATGCTATCTCTCTGATCAGAGAGACAGGACGTAATCGTATCTCTGATCGCATCATGGCTCGGAAGAAAGGCGATCACGTCCCTAGTGATCTTCTCAACCTCATCCTCGACATCGCCAAGGATCTCGAGAGCGATGAGGACTTCAAGATGGAGAATATGCTGGATGAATTCGTTACTCTCTTCATTGCAGGTCAGATATATATTAAATTATTTTTGCAAAATTGACTGTGCTACAATTCAGCATAGCTCTGTACTCTGTGTAAGGGAATTAGCGCCTGTGTATCTTACTGAATTACTTACTACTTATACACCAACCAGGACCCTCAGATCTTCTCAAAAATCACTTCTTGTTCCTCCACATATCAACACAAAATTCTATGGATCTAGATCCTTCCAAGCAGCCGCAGCAGAACTTTGGAATCAATTACCAGATGATATCAAGAATTCAGACACCACTGACAATTTTAAGGCACGTCTAAAAACATTTTTATTTAAAAAAGCCTTCAAATGCTGAGTTCAATTTTAATTTCTTTGCTGAGCACATGTACTTAATAACTATTGTTTCTCTCTTTGCTTTTTCTCTATAATCAGCGCATAGAGACATTGTATGTGATATGCGCTTTATAAGTATAGTATATTATTATTATTATTATTATTACTTGAAATATGTGAAGATCAATTAGATTGAATATTAAAAGCGCATTATCTACTTTTTCAATAAACCAATTTCAACGAGACAATTTAAGTACTAATTGCACGAAGATTTGAGCAAGATGGGAGGGAAAATATTCATGATATTTCAATAGGAGCAGGAAAGACATCCCTGGAGAAAAAGAAAAGAAAAGAAAAGAAGAAGAAGAATGGGAAAAGAAGAAGAAGAAGGAGGAGGATAAAGGGAAGAAGAAATAGAAGAAGAGTGTTACTCCCTCTCTAGATCTTATAATATTCCATTTCCTGTCTGTATCTTTTCAGGCCAAGAAACAACCAGTAATCTGCTGGCCTTCACTATCCTTCAACTTGGACGCTATCCCGAGGTTGCTAAAAAGTAAGATACAACTTCCTATATTCAAATTAATCAGGTTTCAATACACAACATTTTAGTGGAAGAAACGCAATCCTGAACTATACGAGATTATTTTGAGCTGTAAGTTTTGCAATCACCGTTTTGAAAGATAAAAGAGGGTTAATTTGTAAAAGCTTGCGTTAGCTTTTTTTTTAATAAGCAATTTGACTGTCAAAATCCTTGCGAACTGATTTTGTTTTGTTTTTTTTTAATCATTTTGCATTCATCTGGAGGGCGTTTCATGAAGCTAGCATTGTAACAGTCAGTGATAGTGCTTCTCATCCAATCAAAAGCAAGGATTTTATTGGATTTGTCAACGGTGACCAATAATATTGTCGTTGGCGGCAATTTTCATGGAATGCCCTCCCGATGCCTTGGAAATGTGTAAATTTTGTCAAAGTAATTCATTACTATTAAGTTTGTGGTATTAATTATAGTCAGAGCTATACTATACTTTGTTTCACTCACTTTCTGTCAAGGTTACAGGCAGAGGTCGATGAGGTCCTGGGACAGAAACCCACAATTCAATATGAAGATCTGGCCAAACTCGAGTACATGATGAGGGTAGGTATCAATATAATAATAACATCCTCTTTCATTTCGTTTAATGCTTAAATAGGAATTCCTAAATTACCACGCTGTTATTACACGTAAACATAAGATATTTCAAATTGTAGATGCGTTTTCCGCTATCAGCTGATTGCTTTAAAACTGATAAAACTGATATCCTTTTAAAAGTTTCAATATATAAATTGACAAAATCAAAATGCTTTCGAAGATAACAGTGCACAAATCATGCGTGTTTTCATAGAGTAACGGTAGCCATAGAGTGTAACTATGCACGAAACTAGAAACAATTACATTGTTCTGATATGTTTTAACAAGTACTGCAATAGACTGCCTTTTGAACATGTTAAATGGTTGGTATGTCGGGACTTCTAAGGGGGGTGTTGCTCAAAAGTTGCAATTGATCGCAAGTTGCAGTTGATCGGATCGGGCCAATCAAAATCATTGTTTCAAGCGCGTCTTGTTAAATGTGCATATCGCGCGCGAATTAAAATGCGCATTACAATTTATAAAGTTGCAGTTGATCTGCAGTTGATTTTGAGCAACACCCCCTTAGTCTTCATTCAACAATACTCTTTGGCTACTGTAACTTTGTGAAAACACGGACAAAACGTTTGCGACATCTCGAAAAATGTTTTTTAAAAACTGTTTTGGTTAGAAAGACAAATTATTTTAGAAGCCAATATAATTCTTGAGAAAAATGCCGACTTTGAATTTGCTATGAACGCTACGGCATTTCATAACCATGATCTGTATATATTTTATATACGAATCATTATATTCTTACAAAATCTCCTTTACCAGGTATTAAAGGAGACACTGAGATTGTATGCACCTGTCGGGGGTACAACGCGTCTGACTGCTCACCCCATCACATACCAAGGCATCACTATACCTGCTAACAAGAATGTCACGGTGAGTGTATCTATATATTTCTCTATTCCCCCAGTTGGGATTATCCACTCGAGAAAGATTCGAACTCAGATTGATCCAGAAATTATCATCACTGTACTTACGTCATGATGTGTACATTCAAATGTCTAAATAATAATTTCAGGCACGAGTTAAATACTCCTGAATATTTTATGCTTATATACAAACCACAATGTATACCACAATGTGTATGAAAAAATGTAATCAGAACAAAATGTTGGCTGTACATGTCAATGACGTTCAAATGAATAAATTCCAAAATTCCAAACCAAAATTATGGTGCAGTTGTGTACCTGTTGGTGCAGCCGTTGGTACCTTTTCTGCAACCTAAAGGGTGTCGAATTTAAGTGTGCATACCTCATAGAATGCATATATTCACTGCACCGTAAGGGTGCACAATTATTTCTACCCTAACAATGCTTTTCTGCACCTTACAGGGTACATATCTCACCAGAAATGGCGTTGCCATTATACCACCCAAAGGTGTAAAACTGCACCCCAATTTCTTACAGTCCATAAGGATGCAAGTCGTGAATGACATTTCTGAATATAACTAAAATAAAAAAAAACTTGTACCTGAAAATCACCTGGAATATTTATCTTACCAAAATGTGCATAACTTAACTGTTTTGTCAATCAATGTACAAAGAATGTTCATTTCATTAAATATTCAACTTAGATAAAAATGTTCATTACAATGACATTTACTGATATTAAGAACAAACATTGTATGCGCTCGGATGCATCTTATTACATGTTTTTATATGTATACAATAAGCAGATAAGTGCTGGCGGCTAGTAGATTGAATAAATGGTTTTTTTTTTCATGCTCAGGTGCTGTCTACTGTCATGTGCCGAATGGAGGAATACTTTGACGATCCTCTTCTCTTTAATCCTGATCGATTTAAGCCTGCAGAAGATGGCTCTCTGTAAGTAGATTCGCACGAGAGAGAAAAGATGTGTAAAAGTCTTATATTTTAAAACGCGCTTTCACTAATTTGTACTAACTGAAGTACAAATCCGGAGAGCTCATATCACACGTTACGACCGTTTACGATAGTTTTGCTCAAAAAATTCATACACATCGAAAATATTTGATTGGGGTTCTGAGTACTCATGTAAATGATAATATTGAGAAAAATAATGGCATTATATAAGATTTTTTTTTGTAGGAAGAAACATTTAATCGGGCTCCGAGTCATCAGGAAGACAGAGCACTTGGAAAAGTTTTACAGCGATTAACAAATTGAAATTATATATTTAAATCATTCGAGTATTCATATGAATTTTCAGAAGAAGAATCAGGTACATTTTCTTTCTCTAAATGCTCGTATTAAATACTTTAACGATTTTTTCCTCTTCAAAATGGAACGTAAGCCGATTGTGAAGTGTGCAGTAAGTTGTATAATTTGTTGATATGGAAATTGAAGAAAAAAAATTGTCCAAGTTTACAAAAAAAATAGAATATGGTTGGTTTAATGCTTTAAGCTCACTCTGTGGTCTGGATCGACTGGATGACTTTCGATTGATGATCGAAGTGCGCATCTCAAGTTCTATTTTTAAGTACAGGTATTTAATTTATGTCCTAATTTTTGGTTTTATTTTTTTGCTTACCATCGGCATCGGAACCATAGTTTCCTGGCAACTAACCAAAGTGAACATATTAATATTCTTTTTCTTCTTTTTTTTTTTGGTTTCGTCAGGCCGAGACATCTGTACGCTTACTTTCCTTTCTCCATGGGACAACGTTCTTGTATTGGCCAACAATTTGCTTTGGTAAGTAACAAATAATAAGAAGTTCATATAGCGCAAATTACCTCTGAGAGAAGTGCTCTATAATTAAATGCAGTGTCATGAACATGGGTTAAGCAATTATAGCAGCCTATAAGAAGCGCATATGCATTTCAAGGAATATATTCCTACCAGGTACCAATTCACCTTACTTGGGTTGAGTGCAGCACATTGTGGATGAATTTCTTGCTGAAGAGTAGGAATCCAACCGCGGACCTGTAGTCTTTGTTTTATAACATTTTGATCATTACATTACAAATCCGAGGACGACTCTAGGCCAGTTTTTCTCGGGTGAGACGTAGACATGAGAGTTATCCAACATAATCTTTACTTGATAGCCTGGCCTATGATATAATTTATAAGTCTCCTGCCTCTTGAATTTATAATTACAAATATGAATGTAATATTGATAAATTTGATGCGATTTGCGAATGGTATCAATGCTGGTCAAGCTATGGTATCTAAATCAATATTTAAAAAAAATACAAATGTTAACCACAATATCTTTCTTCTCCTTTTCTAGATCGAAGCTCGTGTTATCCTCGCGAAGCTTGTCCAGAGATTTGATTTTCGACTTGACCAATCACAAGACCTTGGAATTGTTGATGAACTCACATCGAAACCTAAAGGCAGATGTAGGAACTATATCACACTGCGGGCATAAAATTTAGGTTTCCGAAAAAGCCATGCAAAGCGCCACATATACATATTTATTGTACCTCAGTTAAAAGTAATTTCAACAGTTAACCTTGGACATAAAATTAATCATAAATCATGAATAATTAACAATTTCAAGGGTTTCAAATGCTGAACAAAACAGTTCCAATACGCACTGCCTACCGCGCATCTTACGATCGGCTTAAGATCTGATTTGGGAAATAAATTGTCGAAGTAATCAATATTTTTAGAAGTCAAATCTACCAGATTTTTGTTTTGACAACTCATATTAATACTATATACCAAACATAAAATAGGTATCAAATGGTAGACAATCTTTAGACTGCTCCGACTTCCTTATAACCTGTGTGTTCAAGGATTTTCTACAATCAGGTTTAAATGCTTCTAAAAGATAGAATGACACTTTCTTTAAAAAGCCAATCTCGTTGGATTTAAGGGTATATGAGTAACACTCAGTTGTAAAACATGTAAGTGTACTTGCTCTTCATTGTTTTTTAAAACAAATATTCTGTGTTCCATGTTGTATTATGTGTAACTTTGGAAAATTGGGAGGTCTAATAAAATTTTAACAAATTTTGCTTTTGCAACATCTTCGGGTAAAAGTGACAGTGTTCAAATATTGTATCAAAAATATTGTATCATCCCTACACCCCTCAAAACAAAATGTTTCAGTGAATATAAATATAAATATGTAGTTTCACATGAATATCGCCCCCCCCCCCATATAATATATGTCAATTTGTATTTGGTGTTATGGTTGTCTCTCCATTATTCCCTTTGTATCACTTCATTCCATTGTCAATTTTCAAATTCCAATTTCTTTCCCTCTCCCTTTCCTATTCTCTCAGTCCCCCCCCTCTCTCTCTCTCTCTCTCTCTCTCTCTCTCTCTATCTCTATCTATCTTTGCATTTGGTGTTCATGCGGTTATGGAAAACCTTTGTAACTTCATCAATTTTTGAGGAATTTGAAATTCACCCAGATAGATGGAAAGACAATTTAATGCTCTTTTTGATGAATTAGACAATTTAGATTAAAAAAAAATATTTTTCGAAAATTACGAACAAATTGGGCTGATAGTTTAAGGATACTTATGGGCCATATGATATTTTGGATTTCAAATATCTGATTCAGATTTTTTTGGAAAAAATATAGTTCTATCATTTATTATTTTTTATTTTGTGTAGAGTAGACCAATGAATATTAAAAACAACACTTTACACCGATTCACCCATTTTTAAAGTGTACATAATTTTTTTTTTTGAAAAAAACCCGTTTCTCTATAATTGCATTTGTTGTCCAAAGAGACAATATTTTAAATGACTTAAAACCTAAATTATTTCCACTGCAATTCATAATTTTCTGTCAAAAACTATCAGAAAAGGGATTATTTAAAGAATCATTATCATTAAATTGTGATGATTGGCCCTAAATTATAACAAAGCCAGATTGACAATCGTAGCATTGCGCTAATTTTGTGCACCCAAAAAAACAAAAAAAAAATTATCACTATTCAGGTTCTATATTTGTCCATTGCCAAGTTCACTAGCAATCAGTTTATTGATTTACAATATAATTTGTACCTATGCTCCTATTAAATTTCATATTTTTCATCAAATGAGGATATTTGTATTTGTATAATAAAAAATGAAATGAGTATAATTTTCTTCTAGTATGATATAGCGCCCTCACTTGGCCAATAAATGAAAAGGTGCATGTATATCATGGACAGTATTCTGCACTAATTGCACAGTCTTGTGAAAATGACTTCTTTTTCATTAAAATTTAACAGATTTAAGTGAAATCACCTAGATATAACAAAAATTTATATTAATTTCTTATTGACATGGTGATCAAGCATTTTAGGTCTAAAACGAATGCTTTTCTTGAGCTTTGATGATTAGGTTGTTGCCCCTTTTTGGTATGATATGGATATTCTTAATATTTTCCCATTGTTTACTGATTGATATATATTAACAAGATACTGTTAATTATAATTCAATTTCCTATAGATTCGTTCAATTTTTGTTTGGTGTAATAACAACCCTGCCAAACATAGTTTGAAGGGGGTATAATGTAGGAATCAGCGTGAGTGTTGGTCGGGCGGTCAGACTGTCCGGTGGTCGGTATGTTTAAAAAAAAAACTTTCGTCGCGAACCCTCCCTCAGATTTAAATAAATGTAAATAAAACTTAGCACATATTAAGACATTGAGGTATAAACATGCAATAGACATTTTTGTGATTGTCGGATTATGCGTTGCCATGGTGACGAGAATGTTGCCGAAATGTTTACAAAATATTTAGAACTTGAGCAATGAATATCGAATTTTGACTCATCTTCAGGTATAGTTACGGAATTCGGGATAAAAATGTTGTCATATTAATCACATATTACAAATGACATGTCACAAACTACTCTCTCAGTTTTGAAGCAAGTTTGATAAAACGCGAGATTTGTAACGGAATTGAGATATAAATGTGCAAGATTCTTTTTCTTTGATTGCAATAATAATGTGTTGGCATGGTAACCATACTTTATCCAAACCTTTATAATAAACTAAATTCTACAGTATTTAAGATAAAATTCAGTACACTTAATCTCATATTAGGTAAAGTGATGGAAAACACCAATGTATAGTAGGGGAGACCGGGGCTAGCTCGCTTACTTTTTATACTATATGTTTTCCCGGCCAATTTTAGGCTCTTTTTCACCTAGAAATGTTAATGTGCGTATCGCTTTTCGCTTTTCCGAAGCTATTGGTCATTTACAATTGAAACTATAGGATTGTCCGGTCAACTTCAAACAATTTGCGATGTATTTGACGTTTCGAAAATTCAATTTCGTCGGGATTGCGATCGCAAGAAAAAAATCATAATTCAAATTCGTCTTCGGCCACTTGTAACCAAAATAATTTTTCTTCAATAAAAAAAAATTCGTGCTAAGTTTGATATGAAATTCATTATCCGAGAAATAAATTTTCAACTAAAAAGAAACAATAATCAAATTTCTTCAAAATATGAATAAAACAGTTGAAAGGAAAAGAAAAAGAAAATGAAAAATAATAAGAAAAAAGAAATGGAAAAAAGGAAAAGGAAAAGAAAATGAAAAGAAAAAGAAAAAGGAAAAAGAAAAAACTACACATAAAAGAAAAAAAGAAAAAATATTGAAAAAGTGCGATACAGAAAACAAATCATAACAAAGCAAAGCGAAACAAGATAAAAAAAAAAAACAAATGAAACAGACCGTTTGGGCATAAACAAGTATGCATCGTGGGGGGGGGGGGGGGGGGGGCTAGCGTCCACATTAGAGCTAAGGGATGCCAAAATTTGACGTTTAAGGAGTCCCAATTTCGAGAAAAAAAATTGTGCTGACCATTTTTTTTTTGGGGGGGGGGCTTCTCAGCCCAGCTCAGGTGAAAGGGCACCAAAATCCGGACGCAAAATTTTAGGTGAAGATTTTGTTTCTTCTTATTATATTGAGCTTGTTGGCTCAGGTCCGCTCCCTGGGAACTCCCCCCCCCCCCTCCCGTATCAAATCCTTGGTGCATGCATGATAAAGTGGACTTTTTCTTTGCTTAAGATGATCTCTACAGCTGGCAATTGGAGTTACTT
Source organism: Temnopleurus reevesii (assembly GCA_036244855.1). NCBI lineage: Eukaryota > Metazoa > Echinodermata > Echinoidea > Temnopleuroida > Temnopleuridae > Temnopleurus > Temnopleurus reevesii. The sequence goes on along the minus strand of BQKZ01010187.1, from coordinate 4,637 downwards.
TCCCATTCCGCCCCTAATTACGGGACAGAAATAACTAAGATGACACAAAGATGGGAAAATATGTAAAAAGAAATAGAAACAAAAGAATGAGATCAATGAGACAGCTAGAAGCTGGAAATCTGATTAAATTTTTGAAAATTAAACAAAATGAACATAGTAAACAATATTGAAAAAAGGACACTTGAAGGCAAACGAGATACCCCCGCGTCATTTTGACTAAAATATTTATAATAATACATAGCCTAATATTCTCGCGCTCGAAAAAGAAGAAATGTGTCCTGAAATAATTGCTGAATTGTGAAAGTAAGAAGAAATTTCCATTTTTCCCAACAAACGCCCATTTTCACAATACTTCCCCATATTCCGTTGATATACAACTATATTATACAACTATATTACAGTAACCCGCTTCATGCGTGCATCCACCCGGAGGGCTGAGCCATAGACGTATCTGAGCAAAATTTTGGCA
>BQKZ01010186.1:8830-20202 GCA_036244855.1 Temnopleurus reevesii | reverse complement strand
TGAAGTTCTTTGCAAGTACTCGATATTCGCTTTAATCAATGACAACCCAAATAAATGCATGCATGGTTATAAATAGTAAATTATAAATAATGTCCTGTCACTTGACATGTGAAAACTTTGTAATAGAATTCATATACAATTACTTCCATGATCCTTCCAACGTTTCTTGGTGAGCAATGAAGTTCAGAAATCTAACAAAATATCAGGTTGAGATCCTCCCATTATCTATTGAAACAACACACTCAATATGTTACTTTATAGTGAATAATGAAAGTCAGAAATTTTATAAAACAATGGGCTTTGATACTCCCATTATGAAGTAAAACCAAGCATATGAGTTTCATACATATGTTACTTGGGAATGCAGACACCTAAAACCATGATAGATTTCTTACTATTGTCTGTTAAGAGCTTCTTGGTATCCCTGGTCGAAAATGCACTTTGATGGCAATTGGTTCAAAAGGGAAATTGGACCAACAGATTCCAGTTACCAGGTGTAATGTTCTGCCATAGTTTTGTAGATTGTCAGCACATCAATACTTTGACTGTCCCACTGGAGTCTTTCTTCTTCTTCGTCTTTGGAACATAGCAGACGCTTGCAGCTCATGTACAGTATCCTATGGCATCTGAAATCATTCATAGCTTGGCAATTCCATGAAACCTATAATTCCAATCCCTATTAAAACAGGATTTTCCTGAAAGATCTTTTCATCATGTGGTATCTCATATATACACCAGGAGGGTGTTTCATCAAGATTTGTCGCAGAGACAATTAGTCAGCGCTGACAAATTCCTTGATTGTGATTGGATGAAAATCACTATCGCTGACAGTTGCTATGGGAACTGTCGGAAAATGACCCCTTGTCGCTGCGACAAATATTGATGAAACACCCCAGGTGCAATGTTCTTACAAATCCATTTATCAAGAAGTTCATCAAGTGAAGTAAAACTGGAGAAAATTGGGGTTGGACATACAAACACAAGGATGATCACTTTGTAGAATTGTCCCAAGTCTATTTCATGCATTATGATGCAATCTAATTTTCCCAATACTCATTTGCAACTGGAGTTAATCAGAAGAGTCATTCATAGTGAGTCAATACATCGCTTCCTGCTATAATCTTCCCAACGCTTCTTGACAAACGAAGGCACTGAGGACGAAAATTGTCTGGTCTGTCTGCAGCTCGCTCTGTTCTAACCTGTAAAGCAAGGAATAGAGAATAATGGAATTAAAACTATGTCGGAAACTATTGAAAAAAAGCAATGATATTTGGAATAAAAACACATGTAAAACACTTCCACAGCACTTTCCTACATTTGCAGGGCTTAAATTAATCAAAGGCCTTGGCTGCCCTATACTCTGGCCTTGATGCCCTCCACAAAAAGGCTCATTTGCCGTGGAGATTTAGGTGCCCTTTTTTTCGTTTCCCCATTCATGTTGTAGTATAAAAATGTACCCTAAATAAAAATGGCCTTGCCCTAAAATCAACAAAATTTAAGGCTTGCATTTGGCTAGTGAGGATTGGCAGATTAGAAAACTCAATAGGTGGGTTTGCAAATAGATGCATATTTTATGTGCTCTTTATACACAATGATTGTTCTTGACAACCCGGAAGTTTGCCAAAGGCTTACCCGACATAGCAATAGGTGATGTTTCCAAACTGGATTTCACATACTAATGTAAGATATACCATGAAATTGCATTTGTGGCAAGAAATGTGCATAAGTTTAACTATCAATACACAAGCCTATATGCCTCATAATACCATCTGGGCATCCTATACAAGGCAATTTCAATAAAGTGCATTTTCCGACCAAGGACACACAATCAAGAAGTACAGGGAATCCAAAGAGAGCACCACAGCCGGCAAAAAGGGCAACTGAGGTCATTGTCTTGGGTTGCGTTAGGCTAATTTGAGGACTGCTTTAATCTCATTTGGCTATCAGTGGTTTAGTACTACTGCAGGTACCCGACCATAGCTAATAATTTGAATTTACCTCAGTTTTCTGGCAATACTTGTATATTGAAACCAACTCATCTATTCAACCTTTTCCCAACCATAGCTCTCACTCTAACCTCACATAGTTATGCTGTCTTTGATCTAACTTGGCTATCATTATAGCTTTATTTCTTCAACTTACTTGGCTATTCTGGCTTTATATTTGTGGAGTTGGTCTTTCTCGAGTTGTGTCATCATCTTCTCAATCTCCTCCAGCTGAGCTGGGTCTGCTCCGGTTCCTTGCATTGAGGATGTGATGGCCTCCACCTTCTGCTCTTTCTCTATCAGTCTCCTGTAAAAAAAAAAAAAAAGTAAAGTGAGTAAAAAAAAAAAAAGTACAGGGAATCTATAATAATTAGATAATTTATATCTAATTATATCTAAGATATATAATCTACTGTGTAAGAGAATATTCTTAACTAGGGGCTAGGTGGATAAGGAGAGTAGGGGGTGATCTTGTAGGGAGGAGGTAATGGCCTCCATCTTCTGCTCTTTCTCTATCAGTCTCCTGTATCAATACAAATATTGTAGCTGAGTAAAAAAATACACATGAGTTACACTGGATTATTAACTAGGGGCTAGATGGATAAGGGGTGTAGAGGGTAATCTTGTAGGGATAATGTAATGATCTCCACCTTCTGCTCTTTCTCTATCAGTCTCCTGTAAAAAAGTAAGCAGAGTTGTTTCTGAACGTTCGGAGAGTCAATGGTCAACAGATTATAAGTATAATACATTAATCTATGACAGGAGGGCCTTTTCCATCTTGTAATTGTACAAGATTATAGATTTGTATCATACATATTATTTTAGCCAAATAATACATTCTACAAAGGGGTTATGAATAATAAAAGAAGAAAACACAGATGCAAATCCAAACATTCTTTAATAATCAAATTATTCATAATTTCACATATTTCTCATAGTTGCGCCTTGAGCATTTTTTTTTTAAGTGGCGGATTTGGATAATGTGGATTTTAATTTTCATTTTAAAAAGTGGATTACATAATAACGTAATAAAACCAATCTTCGTTTTATTACATTATTATTATTTCAACAGTTTATTCCTGCAGATGGTGATCAGACAAGGTCACTCACTTGTTTTCAGTCGATTCATAATGGCGTCTGGTAATGAGGTTGATCAAGGATTTGTAACTCCTCTCTATCAGCATGGCGGTCACCAAACCCAGATCAACGTTGAAGAGATAGAACGTCCTTGAAGGGGCGTGGTCTGGAGTACGAGGGATCTCTTGAACCGTCACAAAGTTCTCAGCAAACATTTGGTACACAAGCTCCTTGGCTTCCTTGGCTGGTATTAGAGCAAAGTTCTCGATCTGAAATAGAAAAGTAATGAGATAACACTAAGACAGAAAGATGGAAATAGAAAGATAGAAAGAAAAACAGATTTATATATCGACTGCCTGCAATCAACATTTATGGTTCCGCTCATAACAACATTGAAGGTACTGAAACAAGCATGCTTCAGGGGACACGTAAAGGAGATCTCTTCCACCGTCATATAGTTCTCAGCAAACATATGGTACGCAAGCTCCTTAGCTTCCTTGGCTGGTATTAGTGCAAAGTTCTCAATCTGAAATAGAAAAGCAACACTATCAACAGTTATAATAATGATTTGAGCAAGTGAGAAATAGAGAGAAGAGGGGGGGAATTGAAAAAAATATAGAAAGAAAACCAGATGGATCATCAAGCACATGCAAAAAAAAGAAGTGATAATCATGCCAATAAATTAATTTGTCTCTCTTCAACAAGCCACGATAGGGTTACACACACTTCTGTCATGTGGTCAAGTCTCCTGCTGGTGTGAAGCAACATTAGAGCAGCAGGGGATATCCCTCAACAGATTCATTCAACAACGATCATGATTTCAGTAAAAAAAAAATGATAGAGAGTGAGGAAAATAATTATTAATAACTACAAAACTTTCAACTCTATATCAATATAAAACATTAAAATCTATAAATCCTCAACAAATTAATAATCCACATAATAGTCACAATCTAATGATTTGAAAGCATCACTTGTTTATCAATGTTGCTTATTGACTGCAGTCCTACCTATGATTTTCATCTTCCACCTCATTTTCATCTTCATCATCATCTCTATCATCATCGTTATCTTCAATGTTTTTTTTTTTATTTGTTTTGTTTTTTTCTTTATTTCAACCTACTTCCTTTGTTTTTTACATTATCTCAATGCTTTTTGTAAATGCTATACAGGTATAAGCAATATCTGTGCTCATTATGTTATATCCTAATACAAATATGCCGCAAAATAGTATTGTAGCACTACATGTAAAGAAACCATTGCATTGTATTTTGTAACTAAGGACATGTATCATACAAGCTTGCTTTTCAACATGTAATTTTCTGTTTTCGTTTTCGTTTTATTTTTTTTGCAAATCTGCAAACTTTATATTAAGTATAATTTTATGCCTTAAACATTCATTTTCTTTTTTTCTGGTAAAAATGTATTAATACATATTCATGTTCATTTAATTGTTTTGTTTGATATGTTTAAACATGAAAGAAACAGAATAAATAAATACAGTGTATATCAATATCAATCGATATCAATGATCACCTTCTTTCAAGCACTGTTCAGAAATTGTTCAGCAATTCTAATTTCTATGCCCCTTTGCAATATAAATCTCTACTGTGTGAAAGTATCACCAAAACTCTTATTAATAACTATGATTAAGTTCAAGGCAAAATTCAAAGAAGAAACCAATGAGTTCTTTATACACAAATGACACTACATGTAGTCTACAAAAGAAGCCATCTATAAATGATAACAAATGATATGAGAAAATAAAAAAAATATATACAAAGCATCACGGCATATATCGGTTCACAGAGCCCAAAAGTGGAGTTCGATGGAAAGGAAAATCACCTGTTTTTGCTCCAAGTATTTCTTCTTGAGAAGCGTCTTGAATATTCTGAAGCTCTTTGAGCCAAACCTCTCCTGAACCACAGACTCTATATTAGCTGTACAGATGACCCTAGCAGCCTGCTCCAGATCTATGTCATACATCCCTCCTCCGGCATCTCCAAACTTCCGCACTATCATCATCTGCAAGATGAGGAAAAATACAAATATTTATAGTTTGTTAAACATTGGAATATAAAAGCTGTTGTAATATCAATGCTCAGACAGCATGTTGTATTATGTAAAGATCAACCTCTAAAGATCTGTGTCAAAAGAATCTCGCTTGAAAGAATACATGTATATAAATGTGCTAGAGACCTTTGCTCCTATCTCATAATTAGATTTTATAAAAGATCCTCCAGAATTCTAAAACAAAATTTACCTTTCAATTACATAAAAAAGGTACATTTTGTAGTGCCATTACCAGATCTCTTCTCCAAAGTAAACCCACCAAGAGGCAATTACATAATAAATTCACTAAGAGTAAGAAAAGAATGAAGATACACTTTTTTTAATTTCAAACAATTACTAGCTAAGTAAATTAGGGTATGAATAGCTAAACAGCTGAACCCAATGCACTTTCATGGCAGATCAGGAAGGACAAAAATTCATTTTCCCTATCAAGTCATTCATTCAGCAGATATATGATGCAGTTACAATAAATAATACATCTAACCAATCCACTCGCACCTCCTAGTTGCTACTGAATTACCTGATCATCTACAAGTAGTTTCATAGATTGCTCAAGTTGTCTATTTTCTAGCTTCCATTAATATTCTGCAAGTTTAGCAGCTCTGCACCTCCTAGTTTCTACTGAATTACCTACCTGATCATCTACCAGTAGTTTCATATATTGCTCAAGTTGTCTATTTTCTATCTTCTTTGGCATCTGCCTTGCGAGGTCATGGAATGAGACGGGTTTCGTCTCCTTGGTCATGTAGTCTGTGGTGAGTTCACTCATCCTTAGCATGGTAGCGACCACTTCTCCACCAGTCTGTTAATGAAGAGTTAAAGAATTTATATAATAGAAATGACACCCTTCAAATGTGAGAGCATGGTTGTAGGTAACACAAGTCCATAATTTGACCAATGAGGATATACATTGATTGATCAATGAGAAATTACGTGCTTCTGAGGTAGCATGTAAGCTTATACACTATTGATGCTCATGCGCAAGGGTATTTACAATGGTGTGACAAACAGAAGGTGTTAGGTGAGTGCTTGACGTGTTCCCTAAAAGTTTATTACCCTACAAGGGAAAGTTCTTTGGTAAACTCCCTACAATTTTATACATGCACTAAAATTAAGTAAATAGAATTCAGTTTGGTCAAACAGATATCTTTTGGTACAATTAATTTCTATTTTGATGTGGAACATAATGCAAATTAATGACCTTCTACTTCACAAAATTAAACATTCTCTCACCTTCTCCTTGATCTGATTGCACAGACTATCTTTCCTTTCTTAGCTTTTCTTTGGAAAGATAGCTGAATTCAGATTGACTTGGAAGTAGTAGATTGTCCTATCGCATTCACAAACTGTGATTATTTGCTTGATATTAATGGTGAATGGCACTCTTTTACTGACGTATGTATTAGAATAGTTCAACATGACAAAATGCTGCCGTGTTTGCTTACCTTGTCAATCCTCTGTGTTACAGCTGAGATGATATTTTGATCTCTGAAATACCGATGAAAACGCTCAAAGTTCACTTTCCAATAGATACCATCATCCAGCGGCACCTATGATAAAACAGTCAAACAAAATAGAACATCTATTCTGAAATATGTCAACGTTAAACTTTTATTCTTTTCCAAGATCAAGAATAAAAGTGAAATGCCTCTAATATCACTCTTTTCATTTGTATAATGAACACTAAGCATAGACAAAAAGAAACCCTGACATAAAGACAATAGATATTCTATTGAAACACGTGTTGATTCTCTGTAATTTTTTGTTCACAGCACATGCCACTATTGTATTAAAGCCAATTATTAAAGTTATTGATGATACATTCACCATTTACCACTAAGAATCTGATTGATAAATCCAATGATTCAACTAGCTTAACAAACCTCTTTATCTGATACTGATCCGCTAGAAGAACTCCTTGCTCTCTTGCTGCTTCTCCCATCATCATCCAAAGATCTCTTCCGTTTCCCTAAAAGAGAAGCAAAGATTCATGGTAACCTTGTGTTATGTATACTCTATGGAATAATTACTGGACAAATTGAACATTTAGTTCATGAATTAATTAGGATAGCAGGATGCTACACATACCTGTCAATTGTTTCCCATTATCACTTTACAATATTTGCTGTTTATCTTGTACACTCTTAATAGTATTCAGGAATATAGCAATAAGAATCTATGTTTCGGAACATCATTGAAATGTGACAGCTTGTACATCTCTACCAATTTACTGAAATTCTAACCCTACAAAGTAATTGCTAGCTGTTGGAATTAGAATGAGAATGACTAGTCTATTTGATACAGCTGGAACAAATATCTTGATTAGCAAAAAGGCAATTTTCAGAGCTGATTTAAGTAAAAGTATTTCTTTCTGTCATGACCAAGACATTGGTTCGTCTCATCGTGAGTAGACGGGACAGCTGTTTGTGGACAACATGAACAACTTCTATTCAAGCATTCACAATAGCTCTATGCACACAAAATGAATTTTCCTCTCTCTCTTCTTCTGCAGAGAAATGTCAGAGGTGTCTAATCTGTTCACTAAATCAACAGGGAGACTATTTTTTATTCATAGGGCAATTGTGAAAGCTTGAAAGGAAGTCAATTATTTTGTCCAATACCTTTGTCACTTCTGCTTACAGTATTCTGCTTCAAGCAATGAGGCTATTTACATACTCCATGCTATCTAAATCCACATAGTTGAACAACTATATATTGACCATACCTCCTGTAATCTCAGGAACCCTGTACATATCAGTCTCAGATAGAGAAAGGTGTGGAACAGGAGGCGTTACTTTGCTGTCTTCATCATCTCCTGCATGCCACGATGGTAATCTTTGTAAGAAGTGTGTGTTCACAAGGTCTACAAACTTATCTTGTATTGCCGAGGCTTCAAGCTGATTTCCTGTGCACCAAACATAAGACAAGAGCTTTGAAAGCAGAGATATGATACATGAATGCAAAAGAAGTGGCAAAGAAAATACAAAAAAAAATCATCATGATTCCCCAACAATGACTAAGCACTGATGTGATATACTTTCTATCCAATCCAGTGATTATAACTGAAAGACTGAGTGCAAGATTTTTGTTAATATGCTTTCGATCATGAGAAGACATTTATTTGGGCAAGCAGTTTGCTTATTCAGATCATTACTTAGCCTATAGTCATAAAACCCTGGTACAAAAACTGAACAAGGATTTAGCTTTGCAGTTATAATAATTCTGCTATATATATAGCAACATGATTTTAGTTCTTACATCTCAAGTCATAAATAAAATGTGAGCTCTTTATTTTGCTAGAGCGTACAAAAACTGAGATATGAACATTCTCCACTTACCTTCCAATGCATCTTTCAATCTGACCTTGACCTTCCCAATGACATCTGACATGAGTATCTGTCCATGATGTAGGACCTCCTCCACAATCAGTTCACCAATGTCTCCATAAAGGGTCTTAGCACTGTACACATAGCGTGGGTACCTGACGAGTAGTAGAGCCATCTCAATGTCTGCAGTGTACTCCACAATGCCACGTTTGTTAAGGCTAAAGGTCACTATGTTGTGTTGAATTAGCACACACAGTGCTTTTTTAACCTGTTTAAAGTAAAAAGAAATGCAGAAAATGTATGATTTTCTTCGGATATTGAGTTTCTCATACAAATATTTATAAAGGTTTGTGGCTGCAAAGGGGAGCGCAATTATCCAAGACAATAGAGGGACTGTGACCTTTCCCATCCCCCCGGCCCCCTTTATGACCGGCACCCCCTCCCCTTCATTTTTCACCGCCCCAAAATAACATTAGTAATGAATAAATAAAGATAAAGTAAATTGAGGCACATATATTCATGAATGAATGAAGCGCCGTTAAATCCCAAAACAACAACAACAACAATGATAAATGAATACATCCCATCACATCAAATCCTGTAATTCCGGTCTGGACATAAGTTTAGTTTGTATATGACAAAATAATTACATCATTACTGTTGAACTATATATACTTCACATGTGATGAGGATCAAAGGTTTTAAATATTTGAATGAATAAATAAAAAGTAAATAAAAAATAAATTAAAAGTAAACAAAACCAAAATGTTGTATTATTGATTGTTCAATCAAACTTCAAAAGTTCAATTTCCATCTTTAAAATTCTTACCTAAAAATAATTTGATCTCACATTATGATTTTGTTCTCCACCACATGACATTCCACTTTCATGTTGGCACACTTAAGAGCAATTCAATAAACAACATAAGTTTTACCCTTATTCATCTACCCAATCCCACACTCCACTTTTTTTAGTTAGGACTAGAGCCGTACTTCCCGTACCGTGGCACCGAACCCTCCTCGCGCGCGTCCCCGCCTCTCTGTCTCTGCCTTGTCCTCGATCCTCGCAGCTATCTGGTTATATAGCATAACCTGCCAAACACAAAATACTACATATGGGACTTGGCATCCTCATTGCTTACCTGTTCGGGTCTCTCCCTTGTCATAACGAGTAAACTTCGGAAATTATTTGACCCATTCCTAAGGAGTAGTGTGCAAACCTTCTCCACAATATCTCCAAAGTGCTCTTGTACGAGAAGAGAGGCCAATTTTATTTGCAGACACGACATCCTCCATTAATTTTTCGTTTTCGTTTTGACCGTGGATTTTTTCTAAGGTGTCGCCAAATAAATGTTGCAATTAATTGAAAAGGCGGATCCAGTTGTCTTTCCACAGGCGAACTATCACCTCAGTCACCCCATCCCCAGGGGCGGATCTAGCATTTTTTTTCACAAGAGGAGGGTAGACATCGGCGAAGTGAGTGAGGGGGTGTGGAAGGGTGTCATTTTTTTTTTTTTCATTTTTAGGGTTGCAACCTGTCGATTTTAGGCATACTTTTAATTTCATGGTCTTATCATTATTATTTTTTTTACTTGGCAGCCCAAAGGGGGGGGGAGGTAGGATTGATCCCCAATCCCCTCCGTAGGTCAGCCACTGCCTCCCACCCCATAAGATCCTGATTTTTTTTTTTTTTTACTTTTTGAATTGAAGCGAGATTTCTCAATACTCAATCCTCGGAAACAGTACTGTGCAAGGGTGGCGGAANGATTAAAATGCCCCTTTTCCTGTGACAAAAATGCCCTTTTTCCTTTGTCAAACGAAACTTCATTTTCCCACTTACCAAATGGCACCTAATTCTTTTGTAAAGTTGTATTGCCATACATGAAAGGGGCATTTTACCCTCAATTTAATATTATGTTAGCACCCTTTCAACTTACTTACTTGCCCCCTATGAAATGACCCTTCATTGAACATGGCATTACAAATATGTCCTTATCGAAGACGGTTTTGTGATAATTTGCACTAATTCACAAGACATAAATGAATCGACTCTCATGAAATGGACTATTTTCAGCATGTAGAGGGGGGGGGGGGGCAGAAGTTAATGCCCCCCGAATAATAACGTTAGCAAATGTGCCCCTTTTCTGTGTCAAAGTTGCCCTTTTCTTAATCAAAAGAAACAAACATTATTTTTGCTTATTCACATGACACAATTCAGTAACAAAATATTAACAATAGACTTTTTCATGCCGAGGGGGCATCATACGGGAGGGGAATGGTGGGAATGGGGACAAGTGCCCCATCCCCCAAGGGCTATTCTCATGGGGACAAGTGCCCCATCCCCCAAGGGCTATTCTCATCCCCAGATAGGGGGCAGCACATACCGTGGATGGGGGCTGGGGCAGGGTGCAAATGCCTTCCCAAATTTCTAACATGAGGATATGTGCCCTTTTCCTGAGTCAAAGTAGCCTTTTTATAGAGTCAAAAGAAACGGATCATGCAAGGGCTTCCTACATGTCTCTCAGAGCCCTGTGTACACATTATAGCCCCTACAGACATGACAGATGCCAGGAAAAAAACCTGTTAGATTCGTAAAAATAAAAATAAAAAATATCTCGGGCAGCTCCCCAAACTTCCAACTGGGGCTTCGGACCCGGTGTGTGCCTCTAACCCTACAGATACCAGGAAAACGCATTTACTATTAGAATCGTAAACATCCAAAAATTTCTGGGTAAGCAAATTCAGCATGATATGTAAGGTAACGCATTTGTAGACACTATAAAATTAGATAGATTTTGACAAGAATAATTATACCGTATTATAATACAGCATAATTTACGTTATATAGTGGGTATGGTGATGAAAAAACGTACCTTCAATATTGTACTATTTCGACATGTGCCCTTTTTTC
>BQKZ01010183.1:5000-13767 GCA_036244855.1 Temnopleurus reevesii | reverse complement strand
GAGGGGAGGGGAATAGGAATATGAATGGGGGTGGGGAGAGCAGAATCAATGAACAGGGTAGGGGAAGGAAGATACAAAGTAAACAGGGAATGAAGATAAAATGATGGAATGACAAAAAAAGATTAAAAAGGACAAGGGTTACAAACAGGACAAGGATTTTAAATAAAATGCGGAGTAATGGGAGGGGAGAAATGCAGAATTATGATAATGATAGTATGAAATATGTGAAAATGATAAGAAAGTGATGGGATTGCAAAGTGAATATTGTGAATTGAAGCACTCATAATTGATATATTCCAAAGACAGAACAAGTGGAATAACAAGAACGCAATCAATGAATTCAAATGTGTTTTATATTATAATCAACATGAGAAATAATGGCAAATGTTTCAGGAAGATGTGTATGTCATACATTTTCATGGTAATAATTTGAATGAGGTGTATGCATATCAGATGAGATGGGGTTATGTTCGGGAAAAAATGAAACAAATTCATGATAAGAATATGAAAATGAATGTGAAAAAATGATATGATTCAAATCAATTTCACATCAAACAAGAGATGAAAGTAATGTGGGTTTCAAGACAAAGTGATGAATTAATGGTTTAAAAGAAATTTGACAAGTGAAGAAATAAATATAGATGTATGGAATAAAAATGCAATGATACAAATTTATAACCGTAGCAAGATGTTGTCACGAGGTTATTAATGATCAATGAAAATAACCAATGTTATTCATCAAGCATACCATCATGCAAAATATGGCCAGAAGAATATCAAATGAAAAAAATACTAATCCAATTAAAAAATTCAACAAATGAAATGAGAATGGATGATGTTACATCAAATGATTATGAAAAGAAATGCAAGTATTTCAGAACAGAAACATATTGGTTTCAAGAAGAGAACACCATTCCAATCATGATACGGTGCATGTAGACGAAACAAGAACTATTAAAACATAGCGTTAAAAATGAGTGAGAAATAAAGTGTTGCGGGACAGACGCATACAAAAAAAATCATCAACATAAAAATACAAAATGATGGTGATGGTAATGATGATGATGATAATGAAAATAATGGGGATGAGGATAATGATGACGGGAATGATGATAATGTTGGTGATGATGGTGGTGATAATGATGATGATGATGATGATGATAATGAGGATTATGATAATGATGAAGATGATGTTGGTGATAATGGTGGTTGTGATGACGGTAATGGTAACGGTGGTGGTGGGGCAGGTGATAGTGGTGATGATGATGATGGTGATGGTGATGATGATTATGGTTATGGTGATGATGTTGATGGTGGTGATAGTGATGGTAATGGTAATGGTGGTGGTGGTAGTGATGATGAAGAAAAATACACAAGAAATCACCAACATACCAACACAGTATACAATACAACGAATATACCAAATTTGTGACACATGACAAAGAGGATGAAATGTGTAGACAAGAAATGAAATGAATTAAAAAAGTTTGTTGAACCCAGGTTTAGTGAGAGATGGAGAGCCAAGGACCACCAGATAGTTATGTCAGCAATTTGATGAGAAAAAAATAAAGAGGAAAAGAGAACAACAGACGAGATTGTCAGGAATGCACTTAAATAAAAGGGGATTTGTTGAAAAATGAGAGATAACTACCTCTATAAGGATGACAAAAACAAGGACATAGCATTAGTAATGTTGCAAAAATTGAGGAAATGTTATCTATCAAAATGACTATCTAGTAAAAATTCAAAATGCTACTCATACTATTCTCAATGATATTCGACATGTCAAAGAGTAATTCAGAACCATTGCAATTAGTATCATTCATTTATTCTCCAAAAACTTGTTTCATAACTACACTGTATTCCTACATGTGCGATGGAAAGATTTCACTGAAAGTTAGGAATGAGCCAGTAATTGCTACATCAATTCAATCTAATTACAATGGAAAGTATGCTATTCATGTGACTTATAGTCTATAAACAGTTTTACTCAATATGAATGTTGTTGTTTTTTATTAAACACTTTTGGTGTTCCCTAAAAAGCCCTAGACTTGCCCAAAATTTATACTGTGTTATTCCTGCTGTGCAGTACGCAAAATAAAAGGTAATCCCTTGAATTAATCACAAAATAGCTTGAAGATATTGAGTGGTAACTCCTTGCAAAAAAAGCAAAACTAGATGAATCCTCAACCGCGCACGGTCGAAATTTATGTCTCCGCCATCACGCAATCAGAAAGATATATACGGCTTTATTGTTCCATGCCATCAGAAATCGAAAACATTTTTCAAATTTTGGGCACTGCGACCTTTGACCCTGTGAACCCAAAATCTCATCAGTTCTTCCTCACATGCTTATACATAATTAAGCTGTACACTAAGTTTGAAAGAAATTGGTTCAATTTTTCTGTTATAAGTTATAACAATAATGAGCTTTATCAGATTTTTCTGCCCGGTGACCTTTGACCTTTGACCCACTGAACCCAAAATCTACTCAGTTCATCCTCACATGCTTATACATACTTGAGCCAAGTTTGGTCAAAATCTGTACAGCAGTTCTGAACTTATTGCAGTAACAATCTATTTTGGGTGATATTTTACAAGTTTTTTGGCCCTGTGACCTTTGACCTTTGATCCACCTAACCCAAAATCTAATCAGTTCATCCTCACATACTTATACATACTTGAGCCAAGTTTGGTCAAAATCTGTACAGCAGTTCTGAACTTATTGCGGTAACAAGCTATTTTGGGTGATTTTTTACTAGTTTTTTGGCCCTGTGACCTTTGATCTTTGACCCACTGAACCCAAAATCTAATCAGTTCATCGGTAACAATGGTCCGGACGGACGCACGGACGGACGCACGAACGGACGAACGGACGAACGGACGGACGCACGGACGGAGGAACGGACAACCCGAAAACATAATGCCTCTGGCACCACCTTACGGTGGCGGAGGCATAAAAAAATCATGATAATATGCAAGTAGTCCCTAAATTAAATGAAATAATAATTCCTACCCTGTTCTGGCTTTTTAAAAATATGGAAAGACAGATTTATATTATCATTTTAGAATTTTTCTGAACATAGAGAAAGCTAAAACAATACCACATAGTAAAATAAAATCTTGACTCAGATCTTGATAATTTTGTTAATGTTAGTGTATGAAGAACATAAAGGTACATGTATTTGGGATAGATTAGAAAGGGTTAGGGGTTCAGTAAGACTAATGCAAACTACAGCTGCACATCTATGCTCCACTAAAAGATACTTCGGGTTGACATCAAGAAGCAGATAGCTGGGTTTAGTAAATATTTCAGTCAAATAAAGGAACTGTTTGTTAAGCAGTTTAATATCAATAACGAAATAGCTAGGTTTAACAGCAATCTTGCTTGCAGCAAATCAAATGCAATTCTCAATAGTTTATGATCTGTTAAATATTAAAACATTCAATGAATCAAATTGAATAATAAATCAATCCAAGGATTTGGAATTGAAGCACCGATCTTGAATCAGCAATTCTCCATTACATATTTTTGATGAATGACTGCAATTACCATTTTGAGAGTAAACCTTATTTTCATCCGAAAATGAAGCATACAGTGTTAAAATTTGTCACATAATGAGGCAGCATACCATTCAGCCATCGAAAAGGAAAAGAGGAAAGATTCAAATGATTCCCATATAAAAACTTTTGTATGCAGGGCATTGTAAAGAGAATATGTACCATAAATCCATGGGTCAAAACCATACAATTTATGATGTTCAAGATGCATGTTGTGAATACTTGTTGAAGGTCAAGAGATAACATGCAAGAGATGCCAAATGTTCTAGAATATACATGAAGTGTATTTCTATATACACCTATATTCAAGGCTTTTCATTGAAAGAAAATGGCTCGGAGTATCGTCATTGTCGTCATGTTCACTCTCAATTTTGTTCAGCTGTTGAGTAATTCACATTTAATTTTTTTACCTCATGCATATCCTTTGTCCCGTCTATTCACAGTAAAAGTTCTTCCTTTTGTAATACGTAAAATTGTTCATGATGTAATGTGTTTTTTTGTTACATATACGTGTTAACCCTAATCATGCCGGGCTTTTTGAGCAATATCACATCAGATCTCGGCCGTAGAACGCGCGATCGTGACAAAAATTGGCACGTATGATGCTTGCGGCGTACTCTACCAGAATGTACGGTTACTTTTTCAAAAAAATTGTTGAAATAATTTAATATGCTAATTTATGCATAAAATAAGTTTTGGGCTCTTAATCACAAATTAATTATCGAAATTAATTTCTTATGTATTTCATTGTTTTACGAATTTCTTATGTATTTCTTTGTTTTTTTTACCTTTTGTTTTTGTTGTTCTATTGACTGATATTTGTTGCAGACATTATTTGAGGCAGAATGCTGCAAGAATAAATTAAATTGAGCCCTTAACCCTTCCTGCGCCGGCTATAGAATCCCCCGTGCGCCAGGCTAAATTGGGGCGAGTGAAACTGGGCACTCCTTTTTGTAGAACATTTTTAAAATTGCTATGTAATGCTATATTTCCGACACGCTCATGTGAAAGCTAAATCCGTAATGAATTGACACAGGTCGGAAATTCACACTGTACGGTCGCGAGCGCGGCGCAATCGTATTGATTTTCGGAAAAGTACTATTGTGCCGATCGGCACGCTTGGCGATCCATCGACTAATCCGATTTGATCCCTTGGCGACGGATGAGTTAAAAGTAAAAATATTCAAGTTTTTATGATATTTTAGTGAAAACACAATTTGCATTGACATTGTACACAAAATCACGTTATTGAGCAATTTTTGGGTTGACAAATTTTTTTCAAATGGGCGTGGCACAAAAACGGTAGGCGGCGAATTTGGTCTCAAAAGTTGCGCGATACTTGAAAGAAAAAAGTCATGACGCGTTGCGAAATTTTTTTTGGCGTGTGGGAGATATTTGACAAGGCTACCTTGGTAAATATAACAAATAAAACACTATAGAAAATTGTGATTTGAAGCTGTAACAAGATTGACCATACTACTTTATGCATTATAGCACAATTTTGAAACACGATAATTTAACCTTCAAAATATTTTTTTTAAATTGTTTAAGTTCAATGATGATAACAATGATGATAACAGATTACATTTGAAGAATATCATTTTATAATGGGGATACTTACAGATACCAACGCCTTGCAGTAACAGAGAAAGACTTTCCACCAGTTTCTCGGGCTGTAATAAGAACAAAAGAACTTTTGTTGAGCACCCCTATTCTCCCAGCCTAGTTAGACTAATGGGGTGTTGCTCAAAATCAACTGCAAATCAACTGCAAATTTGGAAATTGTAACGGGCGTTTTCATTTGCGCACGGTATGCGCATTCAACAAGATGTGCATGAAACATTCATTTTGATTGCCACGTTCTGATCAATTGCAACTTGCGATCAATTGCAATTTTTGAACAACACCCGCTTAGTGATAATCACTAGACCATGGACAGCCGTTTACAAATGGATATAAGCAGTGAATCAACACAAATGAACCATTCACGGGAACACCTATTCTTTGTATCAGTGATGTATAGTCTGACGAAAATCAAACTCGGAAAACGTACTACTATCCCCCCCCCTCCACTATGTGGTCCTCTGCATGAAAGGTGGGAGTCAGAACCACTACACCACAACGCTTCCATGTTTTTAAGATAATATGTTTATAAGAACTTACCCTCTCTTCCTTGATGTCACCTCCTACATCTGTTGCAATGAGGATTTCCAAGGAACTTCGATTTTTGGGATGAAGCATTTCAGGGATTTTCTCCTGTTGAAGAAAATAATAGAAAAGAAATACATCAGTAGCCAAGTGTCGTTCTGGAGCGAACTTGATACAAGCATAACAATTATAATTGTACATAAAAAAATTGGTACAGTAAGTAAGTGAAATACATAGAAAAAAACAAATTACTTTACTAAACCAAGATCAGGCTCATTGAATTTGCTCGATGGCTGATTAAACATTTGCAAAAAGGAATTATAAAAATTGGTTCATAAGTAAATAAATCACATCCATGCACATTTTTTGTACATCATCCTTTATTCTGGACATTGGAAACACTTGATAACATCATGTATGATCAGCTCTCCATTCACAATGTGCATGAATGTGTTGCCAATTCGCAATGAAAAGAGTGAATTACAAGAAAATATAAATGAGTGAAATTTCGGTTTTTCATGATCAATTTGGGCTCAATTTATATGCAACTCAAATCATATTACCTTTTAATTGAAATGGAAAAATAGCCTTGATGGGCTTTCCCTATAAGAGACCTTATTTTTCCCCCACTTTAAATACATACAAAAAAGATTTTTAAAAAGATAATAAATTTGCATATATTTGCATAGATTATGATGTACTGACCACTTCATGGACATGGGGAGACTTGCTTCCTGTTACAAGGAGGAGAGGCAGGCTGAAGTCCTTCAGATTTTTCTCAAGGGAGCTTCGGCTGAAAGAGAACAAACAATTCCCTATTTTTAAAAACCTTCTTAACCTATTAAAGGCTTCCATAGCATGAAGTATACAAGCAAAATAAAAGTACATTATCAGAAATATTCAGGTTTGAATATCAACTAAAGAAAAGGTAAAATTGATTGTAAAGAAATGAAGTTTGTTAGAAAATGAACAATTTGTTTTGATTGAATAGCTAAATGAACATCCTCACACAATCTATTTTTAGGATGTACAATATCAGGTACAGAGGTCGTAAGAATGTTGCATGGATGTATGTTTGCTTACAAACAACGTATTTTAGGTATGCAGGAACTAGTGAATTTGCAACTTTGAAGGTTAACATCAAGTATAAAGTGATATTCAATCTTTGTAATAATAAATGCTAATTCCAGGCAGCAAGAAGTAATCATTGGACATTGGAATCTGTTATAGACCACTAAAGTCAACTATCATCATCATCATCATCATCATCATCATCTCCACCACTACAACCATCATCATCATCTACACCACCACAACCATCATCATCATCATCATCATCATCATCACCACCAGCAACATCACCAAATGTTACCATCCTCATCATCATCATCATCATCATCATCATCATCATCATCCTCTTCTTCATCATCATCGTCACCATCTTATTGACACATCCATTGATCCTTAAAATCTACAATCACTATGGAAGCACACGATCATCCAGCTATCTTTCCATAATTTCAGATATTCAAAACATTGAATAAGTAATGATTCATGTGTAGATTCTCTCACAAGCTTGGTGAGAAAGCTATCACAATTTCTGCACAATGCACTGAAGCCCTTGAAAGACTATAATTGGAAATCATTGGAAAGTATTGTACCAAATATTAAGTCAATCATCATCAATATCATCATCATCATCATCATCATTATCATCATCATCATCATCATCATCATCATTATTCATCATCATCATCATCATCATCATCATCATCATCATCATCATCATCATCATCATCATCATTAATCATTCATTATTATTATTGTCACTATCATCATCATCACAATCATCATCATCATCATCACAATATTCATCATCATCATCATCATCATCATCATCATCATCATCATCATCATCATCATCATCATCATCACCATCATAATCATCACCACCATCATAATCATCATCACCACCACCACCATCATCACATTTATACATCAATTGATCCTTGAAAACTACAACCAAGTTGAAAGCACACCATCAACCTGTGATCTTTCCATAACTATAAGATATTCAAAACACTGTGAATAAGTAATGATTCACATGTAGTTTGTCTCACAAGGTTGGTGAGAAAGTTATCACAATATCTGCACAATACCCTAGGGCTCTGTAAACCTTTGTCACTATCATGTCTATCCAATGACTGACACAAATACATCATCTTCACTATTAACCCATAACCTGCTACACCTCCATATGTTCTTTACTTCTACTATAGTGAATTGTAAATCAAAGTAATATCTCAAACTTTCCAGGATGTTTTCACTTTGAAGTGTATATTTAAGGTATCAACTGCCATTTTTATGCTATGCTATTCTGTATTCAAAACACAGCAGCATTCTAGATAACATTTCATTTATACTTTCAAATGATATGAGAATACCTTGATGTACTAGGACGATATAATAATAATTTACACAAAAATAATACACAAAATTCATATAGGGCTTAATTCCAAACAAATTTTCAAAGCGCTTTACAATATAAACATAACAAATACGTACAGATTCAATTAATAGCAAGTACAAAATAATGATTATATTAGAATGAGAATTATCAAAACAAATCAAAACATATCAAAACAAGCAGAACGAAATACAACAAAAATGGAGGAAGAGTTGGCAAGCATTGATTTATTGACTGTTAAAGAGAAATGATCTTAATCTTGATTTAAATGTTTCAAGGGTAGGAGAATCACAAATATTTTTTTTGGATCATGTTGTAGAATAACATTTTCAATAAGCAGTGATAAAATCAACCCANTTGATCATCGCTTTCCGTACGATCGTCACTTTTCGTTCGATGATCACTTTTCGTTCGATGATCACTTTTCGTTCGATGATGACTTTTCGTTCGATGATCACTTTTCGTTCGATGATCACTTTTCGTTCGAGGATGACTTTTCGTTCGATGATCACTTTTCGTTCGATGATCACTTTTCAGATCATTTGATCACTTCGCTTGAACCAAGTACAAAAGTAGGTACATGCACAAAAG
>BQKZ01010181.1:0-20331 GCA_036244855.1 Temnopleurus reevesii | reverse complement strand
AAAAATACATGTAACTATAAACAAACCATCATGTAAGATAAAAAAAAACTAACAACACAAATCAAAACAGACATACGGCAGTGAGTGTCATGAAAAGAATTAATTACAGACTAAAAGTTTCTTATAATTTTGTTTGAAAATACTACATGAGTGTGAAGATTTAATAGCAAGTGGTAAGCTATTCCAAATTGAAGGTCCGGTATAGAAGCTGTACTGTTTGTGTCCTTTAACAAGACATGTTTACCCTAATCAAGATGAGTATAAAGGACTCTGCATATGAAGATTACATTAGATATTGTAGTGTATTTATTTATTCATAGTAAAACTTTTGATCAGTCAAAGACTGCTTTGAGCAAGTCTGTGCTTATAAAAAGGAACAATTCTAGAATTTCAACAATAGGTCTATGATAATTTTAAAAGTCAGATAAATATTACAAACAAAACATTAACACACTACAAGCCATCCAAAGTTATAATACGGTTTTGATGTAAAATTGGTAACTGATCATAAGTTCAACAGTTGAGATACATCAAACATTATATATTCTAAGTACTTGTGTCTACGTACCTTCCTTCCATCATTCGTAAGAGCAGTGAGTTTGCCATTAGATGTCCATTTCTTGGGCACATTGGCAGGAGTTCTTGCCTTGAAAAGAAGAGATGACTGAAAAGCTGTTAAGTCGTCATGCATGTAAATCTAGGAATGATTGCGTTTCAGTTTCATTTGAGCTCGATAAATTTTGTCCCGTATGTTGTACCTGCTGAACTTCACGATGATTACTGCTGGAGTTTCAACCGAGTCAGACTTCTCTGACTCTTTCGGTTCTTCAGTCAGGGTTTTGGTGACTCTCTTTGGCATCCTGTGCAAGCGATAAATATCATTTGATGACATAGATGTCTTGCTTTTCCTTGACCAGGCTAATAATGGCATCGTCCATGTTCTGCTTAGGGCCAACTGTTTCTCCGTGGAATCTTAAACAACTGCTTCTGCTGTTCTGCTCTTTTCCTCGATGCTAGATTCCATCCCCTGCAATGTTTCTTGCATCTTTTTCATTTTTTTCGCGCAGGATTTGATTTCTTCCTCTTTTGTTCGAGTTCAAGTAGATGACTGGGGTGTATTTCTGTAGGGGTTTTATAGTAAATGATATTGTATACAGCGTCAACAATCACCTTGACTACCTCACGTGACCTCAGTGCATTCAAAATCTCCTCACTAATGACCTTTATTTGAACACCATTTGCATGTTACAGAACC
This sequence comes from Temnopleurus reevesii, assembly GCA_036244855.1. Taxonomy (NCBI): domain Eukaryota; kingdom Metazoa; phylum Echinodermata; class Echinoidea; order Temnopleuroida; family Temnopleuridae; genus Temnopleurus; species Temnopleurus reevesii. The sequence goes on along the minus strand of BQKZ01010181.1, from coordinate 19,076 downwards.
TGCTTTCCTGTTCGGAAAAAGTCAGGAATTTTTCCGGGGAAAGTAGTTACCTTAATTATTTTTCAAACTCATTATGTATATCCTTAATATAAGCTTGACACTTATATGACACATTGTGTTGATAGTGTCGTTAAACCCTATAAAGCAATCAATCAATCCTTTATTTGAACGGGACAATTTGAATTTGAATCGGGGGATTATCAAACTTGATTCTTAGCTTCCTTGTCTGTAACTGGAGCAATGTCGACCATGGGCCTTTCGGCCAAGATTTGGCCCGGGATGGGCTTGTTCTTCAAATTTGTATCCATTCGACAGTTTTGGTGACCTTTTCCCCAGTCTCATTTTATTTGGCTCTGGCATAAAATTCTATTAAAACACAGTGGGAAACGCGTAGTACATGTAGCTGGAGTAGCGTCGACCATGGGCCCTTCGGCCAAGATTTAGCTGGGGGAACTCTTTAGTGAGTTCTGTTCTTCAAATTCACTAGAGTGTCCATGTGGCAGTTTGGGCGGCTTTTCTATTGTCTCATTTTATTTGAATCTTGCATAAAATTTGATCAAAACACAGTGGGAAACCTGAAGTAAATGTAGCTGGAGTAGCGTTGACCATGGGCCCTACGGCCAAGATATGGCCTAGGGAACTCTTCGGTGAGTTCTGTCCATACAACATTTTGGGGGATTTTCCCCCTATCTCATTTTCTTTGATTCTGGCACAAAATTTGACTAAAACACAGAGGGAAACCCAAATATATGTAGCTAGACTTGTGTCGACCGTGGGCCTTGCGGCAAAGATTTGGCCTAGGGAACTCTTTGATGAGTTCTGTTCTTCAAATTCTTCATGCAGCAGTGTGGGGGCCTTTTTCCCCATCTCATGTTATTTGATATGTTGTATTATACATCTGATCCAAGAATTTAGAGTGTAGAATGATCCACAAATTATCAACAAAGCAGATTTAAAAGCAAGGATTTACCACAGGCTTCCGTTTATGCTTTCCATTTGTATACACGATTACTTCATCATGTTATGGAGTTTATTTTATCGGTTCTCTGCACATTTATCTGATGAAAACTTATTGAATATAGATTTGTTGTTGCTGAGATATATAACAACATTTTTTAGATGTTGGAGGTACATGTAGTTTTAACATGATCACTAGGGAACTAGGGCATTGTTGTGGTCTTGTGGCTACGACACTGGTCTAGTAAAGCAGAGGTCACGGTGATCAATCCTGCGATTAATGTTTGCAATGTTTCTCATAACACCCAGGCACTCCATCACCTAGCATTAGTGTCTTTTACCATTCTTTACCATTCACTTTACATTCACTTTTGGAATTACTTTTCAGATTTCCGCAAAATAATGTGCTTTTGTTTCATCAGACAATTTGTAGGTACTCTCAGTTTCTTTTACTCTGCAATAAAAGTACGAAATACAATTACATCAACAAAATATACATTTAAAATACAATGAAACAAAACATCGATATTGCAAAAGTAAGGTAGCAGACCAGGAAGGATGAAAATATCCTTATATGAGGGTGACCTTGTACAATTAAGATTTAAAACTTAGATATTTTCATATATAAGATTTAATAATAAACAGATAAAATTACCACACAAAACCAGACTAAAACAAAAAAGAAAAAAGAAAAGTATTTAATGGTGATCGTCTTCTGGTTAATGATTGGTTAGATTGTATACCAGTCTGTGCACCCAAGAGAATTGAAATGAATAGATGAGTTTAGTAATAGATGAAAATTATATGCGTTCTCAAAATAAAAAAAAAGTTGTTCTTTTCAACCTGAAAGCTTGCTCGATGCTTTGTTGACCTGAGAGAATTGAAATGAATATACGGGCTCAGTCATGGATGCAAATCTTTATATGATCTTTAAATACACAAAGGTTTGACAACCTCACAGCTTGTCCAAGGCTTTCCCAACATAGCAACAAGTATTGTGTTTAGACTTGATTCCAAGTAGTATAATTTAATTGTTGATGAATGATTTAAGGAATACTATGTAACTACATTCAGTGTCAATATGCGCATAAATTTGATTCTTTTAGTAAACTGGCCAATTGATGGTCTGGTGGACAGTTGTCATCAGAACGAAAACATGCCTGACGCTTTCCTGACATTACAACAAGTAACATATGCAAACCGGAATGCAAGTATTGTAGTTTATTTATACGGATTAAAGAATAGCACGTAACTACATTCAGTGTCAAGTAATGTGAACAAATTTGAAGCAGGCCTATTGATGATTGGGTTGGCAGTTGTCACCAGGATGAAAATGGTGTTCTATATTCTTTCTCTTTTCCTCGGAGTAGCACATAACTTCATTCAGTGTCACGATATGCGCATAAATTTGAATCTAGTGGTAAACCAGCCTATTGATGACTTGGTTGACAGTTGTCACCAGAATGAAAATGGCGTTCTATTTCCTTTCTCTTTTCCTCGGAGTAGCACATAACTTCATTCAGTGTCAAGATATGTGCATAAATTTGAATCTTTTAGTAAACAGGCCTATCGATGTCTGTGCTACAGTTGACACCAGAATGTAAAAGATGTCCAATTTTTTCTCTCTTTTTCCCAGACACATGCCGGGTCACGCCAGTAGAGAGATACTTGTCATCATGGGGAGCTTAACAACGTGTGATCCAGGGAACATTCATGATACTATTCAGGTATAGCAATCAATTATACCATGCACTGAGAAGTTCTGGTTGAAATTATGGATTGTGAGGTGACTGGCATAGCACTTTTTTGTGAGGGGCGCAACTCCGAAGAAAATAGTCACTATGCCGGTCACCGAAGAATCCATAATTTCATATAGTACTTCGAAAAATAAGCATGGTATATGTCATTTATATCCTACACAAGTAAACCAAAATAGTAATCAAATTTATGTCCTTCTTATAATCTGTCAATGAAATTAATTCCTCCAAATCATCATTATGTACAAGATTAAATCTCGGTTCATCGTCATGATTTCTCCACTGGGCGCAGGCATTGTTGTTTATGTTTCGACGATCTTTGATCTCGATATCGCGGTATCGATAACTGAATATCCAGTTATCAAAAAAGATGACGTCAGAATATTGACATATTCAAAACTATTCCGAGGTATGACGCAAATGACGTCATGCCATATCCAATTTCTTTCATGGTGAAAATATTTTTAATCACATGACTGCTCCCTGACCAATGACAATGGATACAATCTTATAAGAAGGATATAAGGAATATCATATGTCTCACTCCATTTTCTTTGTTATTTGACTGGGTATCTGTAGTCACATGGGATTAATTTGTTATTACCGGCAATTCCATACCTTTTTGCTTGTGATGTTGTTATTTGATGTTCCCATCCAATGTTTTTTTTAATTCATTTATTTCTTTGTACTTTTTTAGTACTTTTTTTTGGGGGGGGGGGGGGGAGGGGCGGGGGTCTTAGCTCATCATTGTTTGGGGATTTGTTTGTAGCATAAATGTTTTTGTTCATCATACAATTTATCTAAATTCATTTGGTTTTGTGTGATAATAATAATAATCATGAAAATAGGTACATTTATATAGCGCAATCACTATATGCATATACAGTGGAAACTCGCTATAAAGAGATCTGATATAACAAAATATCTGCTATAAAGAGGTTAAAAATCTGGTTCCAGCTCTTTATAATTTATTGTTTTTTAACTCTGCTATACAGATATTACTCCTATAACAAGGTTTTTTTTATGGTCTCAAGCACCTCGATGTACAGAGTTTCCAATATAACTGTATTAGACGCCTGTGGCCTTTCCATGTTTCTCTATGTATATTCATCATTGGATGTAAAAAGATACTTCGATTTGACATATAATGTGGTCTGAAATATTTATCAAAACATTTCAATGTAAAATTTTTATGAATATTCAGTGGAGTAGCATTTGAATATAAAAATTTGGCTTCAGGTCCATGTGAGTAACCATGTGACAGACTCAGGGAATGTGGTTAAAAAATTGCAGTTGATCGCAAATTGACTGAAATTCAGTTGCATTTTCATTCGTGCATGATATGCGCTTCTAACAAGACACGCATGAAACAATGATTTCGATTGGCGCGTTCTGATCATATTTTTTGTTTTTAAAACAGGCAATGAAAGATCACAGTATACGCTGCTCTGTGATTGGTCTAGCTGCTGATGTTAGGGTGTGTAGAAAGCTAGCTACAGTCACACATGGTGAGTTACACTGGGGGTGTGTGTGTGGGGGGGGTTGTTATCCCAGGCAGTGAAATACCACAGTATACGCTGCACTGTGATTAGCTTAGCAGTCGTAAAAGTTTGTTGAAAGCTAAGTCTAAGTTGATCTGCTTTCCAATAATGCTTGCCATAACCCTGACAGCCATTTCCATAACTCTACTCTATCTTCATTAAACTCCTTGTCTAAAAAAGTATTGGCATTTTCAAATTATTGAAATTTTCCTCCATGGTTTGTACAAATCAATTGGAGGCGCCGTGGTGTAGTGGTCATGACTTTCACCTTTCAACTAGAGGGTCGTAGGTTCGAGTCCCACCCAGGGCGTTAATTTCCTTCAACAAGAAATTCATCCACATTGTGCTGCACTCAACCCAGGTGAGGTAAATGGGTACCTGGTAGGAATATTTATTCCTTGAAACACCAAGTGCGCTGCATGGTGGCTGCCGGGCTAAAGCCAGGGTAATAATGCTGCAATTGTAGAGCGCTTAGGGAATTCTCATGAAGAGTTGATAAGCGCTATATAAAAGCTGTTCATTATTATTTTTATTAATTGTTTTATCTTCCTTTTCAAATCTTTGAAATTACTTATTATACATGTAAACCAACCATCCATGAGCAACTAAAACTTGGTAGTTATTGAATATAGAAAAGCAATATTTTTCTTTATTTCTGGTAAGAAATTGTCCAGAAAACAGCATTTTATGGATGCTATATATTCTATTCCACCTGTTTGTATCATGTACTATGTCACTAGAACACAAACATTTTCCTGTATTCCTGAACAAAAGATAGGATAAGAGAAGACAATATAGTTTACCAGGGCGATGTTTCACCAAATTATTTTGAACGTTATGCATGACTTAAAAACTGGAGTGCATTAACGGGTCTAGTATACATAAGATTCTCAGTCATTCATTACAAGAACTGATACCAGGGGGGTGTTTCACCAAGATAAGAAAGACTTTACGCACGACTTTACGTTTGACTGTTATTCCTTCTTGTGCGTATAATTCATAATAGTACGCACATTCAGCAGAAAAATTAATACCAGTCGATCTTAAAATCGTGCGTAACTTTAAGAACGACTAGGTGAAACACCGCCCATTCATGCGCAAAGTCGTTCTTAAAGTCTTTCGTAACTTGCTGAAACACCGTCCTGCATTGTAAATGATCACAAATCTTTTGATTTAATATTCTATCTGGGCAATGCTAGGTACATATGGAGTGATACTGGATGAGACGCATTTCAAAGAGCTTTGAAGTTTGGTGTTGAGGCTGGTGTTTGGGTTGTCGCAACACGAACACCAGTGTTCAACACCAAACTTGAAGTCACCGATTATGTCACTAGAACATGAACAAAAGAGAAGCGGAGCTAGCTTACGAGCATTGTCAATGATGATCATATATCTTTTGATTTTATATTCTATCTTGATGATGTTAGGTACATATGGAGTGATACTGGATGAGACGCACTTCAAAGAGCTTTTGATGGAACACACCATACCACCTCCTGCCAGGGTAAATATGTTTATCAAACTGAAGATTCATTCTTCTTTTAGTTATAGTTACAAGTACAATACTACTCTTGTAAGCTAAAATCTGACATTTCAAGAATTTGGTGTTACGAAAGAAATTACCAGCTAATATCCGTAGTCAGTAGTCAATCGGCTCTCAGTCACTTCAAAGCTGCTTTAAAAACACATCTCTTTCTTAACAGTTATATGTTATTCATTATTTCTTGTGTATTATTTCAAGTTGTGTAGTACTTCAATTATGTCTTTGTAATGTATTGTTTTCTGGTTGAGCGCCATTAGGGTCAGAGCCTGGCGGATACCGGTGCTATATAAGTATTCACATTATTATCATTATTATCAATGATTATAACTTACCACCAAGCCAAGAATCTTGAATATTTGGTATGATAGATGTATAAAATTACTTCTACGTCAATATTCATTGAATGCCTGTTCAGCATCTTATTGAGGAGCACTTTTATGGGATGGTGCTTTGATAAGGAAATGTATTTTGTGAGGTGCAATAACGAGCTGAAAATGATTATTTCCAAGTGAGATACAGTAGGTACAATTGATTTCAAATAGACCGTTAGGCTTTGTGTACCTTGCAGGCACAGACCACTGGATTTTGGATGTTGCAAATGTGCAGTACATAATACAGAGTCTGTGTCCAGAGACTGCATTTCTTATGTTGTTATATTAAGCTCCCGCAACCTTTCACAATATAGTGAAGTGGTCTCTGACTGCAGACTTTTATGATGATGATGATGATGATGGTGATGATGATGATTAGGATGATGATGATGATGATGATGATGATGATGATGATGATGATGATTAGGATGATGATGATGATGATGATGATGATGATGATGATGATGATGATTAGGATGATGATAATGATGATGATGATGGTGATGATGATGATTATGATGATGATGATGATGATGATGATGATGATGATGATGATTAGGATGATGATAATGATGATGATGATGGTGATGATGATGATTAGGATGATGATGATGATGATGATGATGATGATGTTGATGATGATGTTGATGATGATGATGATGATGATGATGATGATGGTGGTGGTGATGGTGATGATGATTATGGTGATGATCACTATGATGATGATGGTGATGATGATGATAGTGACCACGATAATGGTGATGATGACTATGATGATCATGATGGTATTGATAGTGATAATAATGATTATAATGGTGATGATGATGGTGATGATGATGATGATGGTGATGATGATGATGATGATGATGATGGTGGTGATGATGATGATGATGATGATGATGATGGTGATGAAGATGATGATGAGGAGGATGATGATGATGATGGTGATGATGATAATGATGAGGATGGTGATGATAGTGATAATAATGATGATAATGGTGATGATGATTATGACAATTATTATTATGATGATGGTGATGATAATGACTATGATGATGATGATGATAATGACTATGATGATTATGATGATGATGATGGTGGTCGTAGTGATGGTTTGCTGCATAATGTTGAATGGCAGAAATATATTATTCCAATACTATTCAGTTGTAATAATGATAACGATAATGATAATGGTAATAATGATAAAACTTACAATGATGATCATGATGGTGATGATGGTGCATGTGAATTGATATTAAAGATCATCTCACCGCAAATTCTAATTTCAATCTTATATTTTATATTCTTTATTTGGTAGGTTAACACTGAGCCATCTCCAATAAGAATGGGTAAGTATTGCGTACCCAATTTGTTCTCCTCATTTTTTCCCATAAAAGTGGGCAAACTTGGAAACGGCTTTGTGCTGTCAGTAAATGGGGAAAAATAAGATGAACCAACTGTGAAAATTTGAGCAAAACCTGATAATCCGGGGAATAATTTTACTTTTCACATTTGATTAGAAGTAAGCATTGACTAAACTTTTCCAAATCTTTACTTTACAGTTCTATGTTAAAACGTTGCTACAAAAATTATATTTTGTATAGTAATCCTGCTAAAATGCATAGCAAATTAGGATGCGATACCAGGAAAAATATTCCCTGTAATCAGTCCTTAAGTTATGAATTTCCAAAGTTTTCATTTCCACCTGTGATGGGCTCCTTAAATTGGCGCAACCTGCAGTGAAGAATTCATGCAGTCGAGGAGAGACCATGTGACCAAGATCTGGTCGTCACCCCACAATAAAAATGTTCATTCATCAACAATTATCTCTCTTTGTGGACAGACTACATTAAAAAATAGAGGGATCCATGTTAATGGATGTTTCATTGTGTTATTATAAAAATGAAATCTTCCTTCTTGCCACTCAATTATCAAAAAATTATTTAGATGGAACATGAAAGATTTACTAAGATCAAGTGGAAACATTGACTAGAATCTCTTTTATGAGATTGTCATTCAATTTGAATTTCATAAATGTGTTGAAGCTGGAGTGTTGCTGGATACATATTAGTTTGTTATTAAAGTGGAACCTGGTTATATAAAGAGGTCGGCCAAGATCCCCGATATAACAAGGTGATTTTGTACATGTAGGTCCCAGTTATTTATAATTCTTTCTTCTTTTACCCTATTATATGCAACATCTTATCCAGTATTTTATGCTACATGTGTGCCTCTTAACACCTACATTTCAACTCTATGTACATGACATTCGATGAATAATTTAATATTGCCCCCCACAGTACACAAAGTAACTTGAATGTTATTTATTTTTTAATTGTCATGAAACTGTTGAACTATGCAAATAACTTAAGTTAAAATCAATGTGCGTTATCTTGCCGATTTACTGAAGTAATGTTAACCTTTTGATAAATTATATTACCGGACCATCATCTAAAATCTCTCCAAATGTAAAATCCACGCCTTTAGAGATCTGTTTTCACTTTCGCTATACAGCCTATCAAATATCAACTATAACAGCTGTATGGTTCTTCTTAATTCATCATTTAAATGTTTGTTCTTAATTTCTCTACTCTGTAATATCCACCTATTTTGTATATATTTTGTAAATACATGTTGTACTGTTTAATCATGTGGAATGTATCCTAGGTGTAATCTATATTTTAAATATGCTTTGGTTTTGTATATGACAATAAAGTATATTTTGAACACACAAAAACCTGATTGAACAAGGTCATTATCATGGTCCCAAGGACCTCGTTATAAAGAGGTTTCACTGAATTCTAACCATCATTCACCAATCCATTATTGAATGTATCGTTATTGCGATGTATTGTGATTCGTTGATCATATTGTTATTGTGATATTTGTTATGCAGGTTTCCCCCAACATGTCTTGCACACAGACAAAAACAAAGCCAGTGCCCCATCTATGTGTATGTGGTGAGTTCATAGTTTATAATACGTAGTTGTTCATGATTAAATAATCGAATAATAGTTTTTGGTTTGTTTGTGACGATTATCAATAAAAGATAAATGGCATGCACATTGTGTTGTACATGTCCAGGGCGGTGTTTCACCAAATCATTCTTAAAGTTACGCATGACTTTAAGAAAAACTGGAGTAAGTTAACGTGTCTAATACGCGTGACATTCTCGATCATTCAGCACAAGAACTGGGAGGTGTTTCACCAAGATAAGAAAGACTTTACGCATGACTTTACGTTCAACTGGTACCCCTTCTTGCGCGCAATGGTTCACATTATTACGCGCATTCAGCGCAAGAACTGATACCAGTCGAACGTAAAAGTCGTGCGTAGCTTTAAGAACGATTTGGTGAAACACCTCCCTGATACCAGTTATGCGTAAAGTCTTTCGTAACTTGGCTTGGTGAAACACAGCCCAGGGCTATGTTTCTTGAAGCTGTTTGCAGATAAGAATGACTGATGATTCTTTTTTCCACTTAATGATAGCCTGCGTCTGTGTGTAAGCACCTGAGAAAAGGTCACCAGTCGACGGTAGAGTCATGCATACCTCTACGAGCAGCTTTATGAAACAGGCCCAAGAATTCTTTTACATGTGGAAGCGTCGTGGTTTAGTGGTTCTGACTCTCACCTATCAACCAGAGGGTCGTAGGTTCGAATCCCAACGATGGTGTTAATTTCCTTCAGCAAAAAATTTATCCACATTGTGCTGCACTCAACCTAGGTGAGGTAAATGGGGACGGCAGGAAGAAACTCCTTGTAATGAGGAGCGTCGTAATGGCTGCCAGCTAGAGCCGGGTAATAGTGAGTGTAAAGCTTTAAGCGCCATGTGCACCGACAATGTGGACCTGTGCGCTATACAAGTAGCCACCATTATTATTATTATTACTACATATTAGCACATCTAGGCTTCTAGGCTCCCTTGACTTATGTTGTTGAAGAAAAAGAATATGATGTCTAGTACTTTTATTTTTCTTTTGCTTCTCTACATACTTGCACTTGAATAATTTTGTATTGATTTATATCTTCGATTTTACTTGCAATTTTCGTTTTGTTTTACATTGCATCAAATTGTTGTTTGTGGAAATAAACTTGAATCTGAAGTTTGAATATGTTTTTGCCTCAAAAGTTTAATGTCTGTCAAAAACCAAACCTCAAATCTATTGTCTCCTCTCTGAATTCACAGTCACAGCAAAATCTTTTATGCTGAATTATTTATTTTGTTTTACATTTCATGAAATTATTATTTCTGGAAATTAATGTGAACTTGAATATGTTACTGCTGCAAAAGTTTTCTGATTAGTAAAACCAAACCTGAAATAGATTGTCTTATCTTTGAATTTATAGTCACTTAGACGGGAAGAACTCAGAGGGGTTCGGAACAGGAGGGTACTTCTGCCCTCAATGTCAGAGCAAGTACTGTGAACTTCCCGTCGAGTGTCGAGTGTGCGGTGAGTAAATTTCATTTCATATTCATGTTAATGTTTTTTATATTTAAGATACAATTATTTTTAAGAAACTATAAACAAATTTCTTGTGAATTCAAATCTGTCTCCCTTCTTCCTTGGATTTCATTACTTCCACAATTATGAATGGCATTTATTGATTGCTTGAGAAAATTGTCAAATGGGTGGCAAAAATTGAAGAATTTTTTATGAACAGGCTTTCCTGAAAAAAATAAAAAATGGCTGTTCCATCAAATTGTACTAATGTTTTGGATTTTTTTCTCTATCTTTGCATAACTGTGGTGTCTTAAATAAATGAAAAATTTTAGAACTCAAGAAGGGTTTGAACAATTTGAATAGGTTAAACTACAGATGAATGTTATGTATGCCATTTGATTCTGAAGGAAAATCATCAGAAAAATTGAACAGAGAGAAGTTAGATTTTCTCTCTCCTTGTATTGTTACATCTGTAGATGTCTGTCTCCCTCAAGCTGTAGTGATTATCAGCTTCATGCATTGCACATCTCACCCCAAAATAGCTTTAATGGGTTTAGGAGAGAAAAGTTTTGCTGAATAATTGAATGATATATTGATCTCTAATTGTCTCTCTCTCTCCAGGTCTAATGTTAGTTTCTCACTTGTTCCTTCCATCATCTTCAGGAGAGATGAATTTACCTCCATTACTGATCTTCCTCTCTTCCTCTCTTACCTCGCTCGCTCCTTCCATCACCTCTTCCCATTAGATTATTTTGATGAGCACAGGAGAGATTAACCCTGTTGAACCATTTATGATTTAGATCTAATACCTCTTTATATCTTACACTAGTCTCAGCTCCACACCTTGCTCGCTCGTTGAGTATCCAGCAGGATGGATTTGGCGCATTATAAATTGCATCTATTATTATCATTATTATTATTATCATCTCTTCCCGTTAAATCACTTTGGTGAGTTCAGGGGAGAAGAATTTTACTGAATAACTGATAATGCATCGATCTAATTTCTCTCTCTATCTGTTTCTCCTCAGGTCTCCGTCTAAGGCTAGTCTCAGCTCCTCACCTAATTTGTTCCTTCCATCATTTATTTCCCACTGGAATTTGTTGAATCATTGGGTTGACTATTAGTCTCAGCCCCACACCTCATTCCTTCCTTTCATCATCTCTTCCTGTTAGACTGTTTTGATGAGTTCAAGAAAAAGTAATCCAATTGAATCACTTATGATAAAGATCTCATTCCTGTCTTGGGTTATATCTCTTCAGGTCTAACACTAGTCTCAGTTCCTCACCTCGCTCGTTCCTTTCATCATCTCTTCCCCTCTGACCAATTTGATGAGCTCAGGAGATGAATTTTGCTAAATAAGCGATGATGTATAGATCTAATATCTCTCTCTATCTGTTTCTCTTTTCAGGTCTAACACTAGTCTCAGCTCCTCACCTCGCTCGTTCCTTTTCATCATCTCTTCCCCTCAAACCACTTTGATGAGAATTTTTGAATTACTAATATCGATCTTTCCATTATTTCTTTCCAGGTCTTATGCTACTCTTGGCTCATACATCATGCATATCATCTCTTCCCGTTAGACCACTTTGATGAGCTCAGGAAAGATGAATTTACCCAAATGACGGATGATATCCCTAACTGTTGATATTTATTTCTTCCTCTCATTCCACAGGTCTAACGTTAGTCTCAGCTCCACACCTCGCTCGTTCCTTCCATCATCTCTTTCCGTTAGACCGTTTTGATGAGCTCAGACGAGAGGATCTAGATTATCCAGATTCATTGTAAGTTCGCATTTCTTCTTTCCAAAGTTCTTTTGAAATGAATTTGTTTTCTATCTCTTATTTTATCCCTGACTAAAACTAGATCAATCCTCGACCGCACGCAGTCGAAAAATATGCCTCCACCATTGCGCGACCATAAATATTTGCTTGCTCAAAGAAACAAATACTGTTGACTGCATATTAATATTGTACACATCAAGTGCAAAACTTGTAGCAAAAATAGATTGCTTTTGCATTTGTATTTTGTGATAGGGTGAGGGGAAGGAATGGGTAGAGCAACGAAAATTTTATGAGTTTTTGCAAGAAACTGCTTTTTTCATGCATAAAATGGCACTGGTGACCTTTGACCTTTGACCTCCTGACCTAAAAATTTGCATGCAACACCCTTCTTCCTATCTGCACACAAGACCAAGGTTTGAAGTTGATACAACAAACTATTCATAAGTTATCACAAGAAATACCCATTTTCATGTATTCAATGACCTCTGTGACCTTTGACCTTTGACCTNTCGCGAGAAATACAAACTTTTAGACATGAAGGAATGTTAAAATCTTGATATTTTGGCCGCTATAAGCGGCCAGTTATTGACCAAGGGATGCAAAATGGGTGGCCACTACTGTAGTAGTATTTTCTGTTTATATTCGCAAAGTTAATTATATTCCACGGCGCACAAAATCCCCTCCAACATCGGCGCTATTAATTATGCATTTCGGCATTGCGTTGACATAAATATTCGTGTGTTTTTATTTTCGCGCACGGGGTGCATTGCGCGAAATTTGCGAAAATTTCCACACCGTGAAATATACCACTTTTACAGTACTCCAAACCATTCATAAGTTATCTCAAGAAATACCCATTTTCATGTATTCAATCACCTCTGTGACGTTTGACCTTTGACCTCATGGACCCAAAATCTAATCAGATCAGTGTCCCTCCCATGTTTACATATGACCCAAGTACCAAGTTGATACGATTTACGGTTCTTAAGTTATCGCGAGAATGAAAGAAAGTGGGACGAACGGACGGACAACCCGAAAACATAATGCCTCCGGCAACCACCTTCGATGGGCGGAGGCATAAAAAGGGTCTGTGACATGAAGATATAACTCCAATATGGTCGTTTGGAGAAAAAGGCATTCTAGGATTTTGATCCATAATTGCACAGCACATAGAATTAGAATTAAGGGATATTTGGTACCTTTATAAGAAACACTTTTCACCATGTTGTGTATCAGAGAGATTACATTTTTCTGAGTATTTTCATACCAAAGTGGGGTTAGATCTTTGTGTGTCACTGGACCCTTCAAGTCTCAATTCAGTATGATTGTTTTTTAAATTAAAGTAAAACTGTAATTCTTGAAATGTTTCCATGAAAAGTTAACTGAGATACCTTTGACCTCGATTTTAAATTTGTAGATTTTAAGTTACCTCGTCCACAATATGCTGCTTCAACCTTGTTTAATAGGTTTATATTTGTGAAGTGAATTGTGTCTTCTCTCTTATTATTTTTGCAGATTTTGTCAAGGTTGCCAATCTCATATAAAAGACCAAACGGTAAGCAGATTTTTCATACATTATTTTTCCATAAAACCTGACTGTGAAGCAAACCTACCATGCGCAAGTCCAGATTGATGACAATTTAGTTAATGTTTTTCCTGTGTTTTTGCTTACTTTATTATGATTAAAGCAGAGCTGTCAACTCGTAAAATTTTATCCAATTTAGTAGACTTTTTAAAGGTATTAGGAGGCTCATTAAACAAAATGGGATATTTTAGATCTGTGAGATACAGTGTGTGAAAGTGTACAGAAGCGAAAATGGGATTTTTATGTTGAAGTATTCAGATCTTTAGATATGTGAGGTTGCCAGCTCTGTTAAACCAGAACTGTTTATACCTAATGTTATGCAGTTCAATGAAACCATGTATACATGTATGTAATTGGCTGTTTATGCGATACTCCATATCTAATGCAAGTTCCAGATGTTGTAATGACTGAATGCATATTGTTTTCATGATAATTTCATGTGAATGTATGTTAACAATGATGGACTTAATGGGTAATTTGCATGTCTTCTTTTTAGGATGGTTGATATGATTGAATTCTTTAATTTCCCAGTGATTAATTAAATAAAATGTGCACATCTTGGTAAGTTAGCATCTGGATAAAAGGGGCCCTGATAAAGGAGGTCTAACTGTACAACAAAAATGTACATTGTTTAATACAGAGATGCACAAAGGGTTACTGGTCCTAAATGTTTGAGATTATGTTGATTCCAATAGGGCAGTGATGCAGCTGAGGGTCCCCAGAAGCTTGAGATCAATGTATAGAAATATTTAAAAATTTGAGTGTGAGAAAATGCCAAAAAGTGTGAGTCTGATGATGTTCTGCATTTATTCAATCTTTATAACTGTCAATATTCTTTTCAAAATTTCATTTTCCAGCTGTATAGATGTCCCAAATGTGCCAACATTTTCTGTCTTGACTGTGAGCTGTTTATACAAGAATCTCTCCATTCCTGCCCTGGCTGCGCAAGCACAAGACCTTCACAATCGTTACATCGGCAAACAAATGGAAACAGGATGGTTCATGAAATAGACTGAGATTATAACCATGTGTGAACATTGTTATGTCAACAAACTAATGTGAAGAGCTGATTTGACTACCAGTTTTGTACAAGGATCAACACATTCCCGCCGTTTCTTTGCTATGAGACTCTCAAAATTGCTATCGTCAAACCAATGGGAATCGGATGGTACATGATGTATACTTAGATTAAAAACATGTGTCTCCACTGTGAGCTTTGTACAAGAATATCTCTATTCATGCTATTGTTGTGAAAGCATGTGACCCTCGAAGTTCTTACATTGACCAACCAATGGAAACCGCAGTGTATAATGTTCGTAATATTGCATCTTATTTGTTCAGGGTAGCTGCTTCAGTGTTCTAAACTTTTCTCCTAGCGGGCCCTGCTGTAATATAGAGCTATTTCAGTCAAACCTCGTTATTAAGGGCACTGATATAACGAGCTCTCATTATAACAAGGTTATTTTCCTGGTCCCATCTCTTTGTATTTTATTGTATTTTGGCCCTGATATAACAAGGTTTCAATATAAAGAAGTAATTTCTATGGTCACAACGACCTCGTTGTAACAAGGACAGGCTGTATTACCTTGGTTTATTTGATTCAGGCATGCAAGCATAAGGTGTATGTATGCTTTCCACTCCCTTGGGAGTATTCCAGCAGGGCAAATCAAGACACCCAATTCTAAATACAGTCTAACCTCGTTATAACGAGGTCGTTGGGACCAGAGGAATTACCTCTTTATATTGAAACCTTGTTATATCAGGGCCAAAATACAATAAAATATGGAGAGATGGGACCAGGAAAATTACCTTGTTATAACGAGAGCTCGTTATATCAGTGCTCTTTATAATGAGGTTTGACTGTATTACGTACATTTCTACCTACCTTTCTATCAGGTCAGCTAACCTGGCCAGACCATTTTGTCTATTCCAATTGCTACGTACAACCGGCTCCCACTCACACCTGGGCCCCGTAACATAGAGGTTTGCGATTAATCACTAATTTGATAGCGATTGATATCAATCGCAAGTCTATGGCAAATCATGTACTAAAGTTTGCAATTGATTGCAAAATCAAAAAGCGATTAATCGCTAACCTTTATGTCACGGAGCCCGGGATAGATTACAGCATGTTATGGATAGATTTCTTGCTGAAGGAAAATAATGCCATGAGTGTGATTTGAATCTATGCACTGTATGAACACAGTGATTACATCGTTAAAGCCACAATTATCGTGAGCATAAGGGACAAAGGCTTTTGGACATTGCACATAAGAAATTCCTACCCTATCGTATACTGCAGAAATATGTCAAACAGGTGTTACACAATGATTAGTGAGGGTACTTTCTTTAGTGTGTATCTAGATATTTAGAATGCCTCAATGAAGTTGTTTGCTTTGTCCAAAAACCTTTGTCACTTCTGCTCACAGTGATTGTCGAGTCTTTTTATCAAAGTATAGGACCACCATTTATATTTGCACTATTAAACCTCTGCTCATTGATTGCCATGCTTAGAACAGCTTGGGAGATGTTGCTAAAAACTTGTGATCAATTGCAAGATGCAGTTGATCAGCACAGCCAATCAAAATCCTTGTAACACACGTGTCTTGTAAAGGGCATGATTTGTGCACTAAAATATTTGCAATTGATCACTAGTTTCCAGCAACAACCCCTGAGTGTGATCTTTACTCGAATTTCACAAGAAATACCGAGTTTCCACTGTATTGTAGTTCAATAGGCGGTTTTACTAAAATAATAGAAGCAAATTTTATGCATACCTTTAACACAAATGTTGTTTTTGACAACCCTAAAGCTTGCCCGAGGCTTGCCCAACATAGCAACAAGTAATGTATGCAAAGTGGATTCCAAGTATTGTAGTCTTTTTGTTATCCAACGGTTTAAGAAATACCACGTAAAACTACCTTTATTGGCAAGAAACATGCATATACAGAGCTGCCAACCAAAATCCGTATTTTCCTTCCCTTTCGTTTTCTTATGGAGTACTTTATTATATGGCCATCAGTAATTAAGTTAGACTTTGTTATGTCCACAATACCATGTTTTTGTCTCCTTGAATCAATGGTATCAGCTGGAAAGCATCTGGAAGCTATTTATAAGATCGAGAGGTATGACATTTTGTCACAGCAAAACATTCATTTGATTCACACCCTAAATCAATAAACAGTTTATGCCGGTGGATGATAAAGCGTTTTCGCGGAGAAACAGGTGTGTTGGATTATATTCTTCTTCTCTTGTAAATTGATCTTGAATATCTATTCATTTGAACACTCCCTTGCTATGTGTAATAGAGTTGAAATGTGGAAAGGAATCCGTACTGGTTGGCAGCTCTGCATATATTTTGAATCTATAAGTAAACAAGCGTAATGACTTCGTGATATCTGGTCAGCATCCCTGAAATGGATATAGATTGAGAACACACCGGTGTAATAAAGGACTAAAGTATAGACCAAACACTACTTTGTTGTGTACAGTTTTTATTTCACAATCAGTACTTCAATACAAAATACAAAGGAAGATAAGAGACCAATACATGGACCACACATGAAGGAAGGCACTTCAAAACCAGTTGGCAGTTTGTAATATCTTTGAAACGATAGAGAGGCAAACATAAAAAATGTTGCAATACATAAAGAATGACAAATATGTGTAAAATGTCAGGCAAGTTAAATGATTTGAGATATCAAGAGTTAAACACATGAAAGAACGTTTTTCATGATTATAAAGAGTACTGATGTACGATGCAAGTTCTTTGTGAGGCATGGTCCGCAAATAACTCTATTCACATTGGAATTGACCAATCATATTTGACATTGAATTGAAGTATTAATAGAAAATCAGGATTGAGTGCAATTACAAGTATGCCTTGCTAAAAAAAACAAAATCAATATGCACAAGCATGCAGAGGCTTGAAAATTGAAGAACTGCATGTGTTCTCTTTGTAAAGGCAGTGTTGGACATGCGCTGGGAGAATATTGTGTTCTTTACGACTGTTCAATATTTTCAAATAAATAATTTCCTGATGGGAACTCGTGAGTGAGATCTCACCATATCTTATAAACCGACAGCGCTCAATCCTGATTAAAAAAACAGAAAAGTAATATAAATAATACACCTCACATACATGTACGTGCAAGTATCATAACCCATTATAAACACATATGCGGTCAAACAGCTTACATATATTCCACAAAAAACAAATCAGCACCATAGATTGTTATTCGCAGTTGAAATATAATCAATGAATTTATGTGTAATCATGTAATACATGCATATTTGTACAAAGCAATATTAAATAGCTTCTACTGTACGTTGCCCTACACTAATAAAAAAAAAATTGAGAGATATAGCAGCCACAATAAACAAACAAATAATAACAGATGATCTTGCATTCTATTGAGTTTCTTCACCTAATATTCTGCACAGTAATGATGTCCTATTTCTTCTACTGTATTAACAAGTAGCATACATGCCAGTGGCCAAAGTATTAATTTGGTAACAATAATAATAATAGATGCAATTTATATAGTGCATGTATCCACTCTGCTGAATGCTAATGGTGCTTTGCATTATTACTGTATTATGCACAGACATACTGCTATTTCCTGCAAGCCGAATTGTTAAGTCATCCGCAAATTTTATAGAGGATAGAAATATTCACAACTATGTCATGAAGTGAGAAAACTTAACCACAATATTTCCTAATTTGTTTCAATTTTTTTAAGTACAGTGTAATCTTGCCTATAATATGATACAGACAGCCACTATAAAATTGATTATGGAAGTGTGCAGCATTTTGGAGTGACCTGAGGTTATATGTTTACATCACGTGACTAGATTCGCAATGCCTATTACGAGTCTGTATTGCTAAACCCGGTCCGAGAGTAACGGCTACATGTATCTGCGTAATGCCATTCTCCGACAGGCCCATATACTGAGTACAAAAGCACCAATCATGAATGTGGTTTGTACATATAAGACAGCATGCAATGGATGCATACAGAAATGAATGAGACGGTGATAAATCACAAAACGTCACAAGATGCCACAATAACAGTCCGCCCTGTATAAAATACAGTGA
>BQKZ01010179.1:0-14863 GCA_036244855.1 Temnopleurus reevesii | reverse complement strand
AAGATCAGAGGGGGGGGCCAAATAAGCCCCCCCCCCAATGAACTGAGATGACTGAAATATCCCAATGGGATTAGGGTTAACCCTATTTGGCCTGGGCTATTTTGAAAACTAACAACCAACTTGAGGGGGGGGGATTTTTTGCCCTGTGAGCATAAGGGATAAAGGATTTAGACCATTCTGACCAAAGCATTCACAGTAGCTTGTTGCATACAAAATAATTGTCTATCCCTCTTGTTATGTGGAGAAATGCTGTTCAGGAATCCCACCTGTTCTGTGATCAAACATGCAAACAATTTTCTTTTTGTGATAATGAAATTAAATTATAAAGGCTCCAATGAACTTGTTTACTTTGGCCAAATCAGTTGTCCCTTCTTTTTTTCTTTTTCTTCAGATCTATTCAGATCACATCTGCCTCCTTCTGGGCTGAAGATTTCTCTGCTAACGGGAATGGTTATGCCTGTTCTCACAAATGAATTCACTGAATGACAATGAATTCGCGTATTACCTCCAGGCAATGCAAATGGCGAATGCCCAAGATACTTACTTTATAAAATCCATGGGGACGCGACGCCTGTCTAAATGTTATCTTATTCTTGTCTGATATTTGCAGGTCTCATCTTTGTGGTGGACAGCAACGATAGTGAACGTATATCAGAGGCAAAGGATGAGCTCTCAAGAATGCTCAATGAAGATGAACTCAGGGACGCTGTTCTTCTCGTGTTTGCCAACAAACAGGTAATGAATTTGCCGTTTAACTTTCTTGTATACAGTGTGCTCAACTAGCTAGAGAAAAACATTTACGGGAAGTGAGAACGATTGCTCTCCTAAAACTCCCCTCAATTTCTTTGGGAGGTGGAACGATTAATAGAGCCCCTTGTAACCCCACACTTACTACATTAAGATTCTCCTTAAAACCCTGTAGGACAGCGATCAGTAGCCCCCTTGCGAATTCATAGCTCTCCTGCAAGTTCAGTCCCTAACTAACCCATACCTGCCGAATACAACTATTTACTACATAGACTCAAATTTATATGTTTTACCAATGAACATAGTAGTGAAGAATTCTTGGGACTGGTCAGTAAGATGTAGATTTTATAGTACTTTGAATCCAGCTTTCGTATGTTACTGGTTGCTATGTCAGGCAAGCCCCTGTCAAGTTTTTGGGTTGTCGGAAACAATGTAAATTGGTAATGCCCCAGAATGTTTGTTTTTTCCTTCATTACAGCATCGGAATCTGTTCACATTATTCCGAATGCTGCTGTTATATCATTTGTTAATCAATCATTTCTTTTGTTAATCAATAAGTTAATCAAAACGTTAATCAAAAAGTTTTCATTAAATGGATTGCAATATATTGTGCAAATGACCTTGTATACACCGATCCCAAATTGCCACACTAAAATATGAAGAAAAATTGTAAAATTTATACATTGTAGTTCTATTTGAGGGCTCTCTCAACCACACGAGTGATGGCCAGAATAGCATAGATCACCGCAAGTCAATATATGTTGTCATAATAGTGGTGATTTAAAGCCCAAGTACAGTGTTGGTAAAGATGAAGAAATGTCAATTTTGGGGATATTTATCATGACATGTAATTCCTATATACATTTTTAGACCATAGCATATTTTCTCACGAATGGATTCTTTTGAAAATTTGAATTTGACCGTAAAATCATATTTAGCGCCCTCTCTTGGTTATAGCATTATTTTGCTCGTTATCGAGCATATACAAAGTTATTTCCAAAATTTGACAATAGAATGATATAGAGATATACACCACAATTAAATTCTTAAATTTTCATCCAATTCTAAACATGGGAAGTCTTCCTTTATCAAGAAAGAAATTATTGAAATAGCGTGGTGAAGCACCTCGCTATAAAAATTTGCACATTTTAGGTTATAGCTTTTCCAAAACCCGTTCATTTTTCGCACAATCTTTTGTGTAAGATGTTTATGATACTATAAATCATTTCATATAGATTTGAAGATAAAATCTGTTGATGAAAATATTTGCTTTTACCAAAACTGTACTTGGGCTTTAATTTGATTGAAAAGCAGAAAAAACAAACAAACAAACAGAGGGCCATCATAGAGGGCATCCAAACAAATTTTTTGTCTAATTATTACGCTTTCCTTTTTTTCCCTTCCTTTCCTCTCAGGATCTTCCTAATGCTCAGTCGACATCAGAAGTCACGGAGAGACTTGGCTTGTCCGGTTTACCGAACCGAAGATGGTACATCCAATCAACATGTGCCACATCAGGAGACGGGCTCTATGAGGGTCTCGATTGGCTATCCAGCCAGCTCAAGCAATAAAACAGTCAAATCTAGATTTTAAATTCACAGTATTTAGGGACTAAGTATTTAAGGGGAGTGAGAGTGATTGCACTCCTAATGCTCCCCGTAAGATGATTTCTCGGGGGAGTGATTTATAGAGCCCCTTGTAACCCCAAATTTAGTACATGAAGATCCAATTTAGCTTCCCTAAATTTCTCCATGGGAGCTTCTGGGAGAGCTGTTCATAGCTCCCTTGCAAATTCTTAAGTATTGTCAGAGATATGAACCGTTCTGGAATATGCATGAGGTCTAAATTAAAATGTGAAAGACGCACCAGCCGAACAAAATTGAGAGCCAGCAAGACGACAATAACCGTACTCTTGGCCGTTCACTTGTAATGAAAGCTTGAAATCCTTATGAAAACGCACCTGATGCATATTCTGGAACATTTGGCACCTCTGTATCGTAAAACACGATGAACAGGCCAGCCACCTGGGTTGTGTTTCATAGATCTACGCACCACTCTCTGAACTGCTTGTGACCTTTTCGCAGGTGTGAATTAGCGATGGCGAGTTATCATTGAGTGCACAAAAGTGTCATCAGTTGTTCGTAGAGTCGTTCGTATCTCTATGAACATCTTTATGAAACACAACCATTGGGTGAATAGGGACAAAGATAAAATTTACAAATTTATTGAAATCCGATTACATCATATCTCCTTCCCCTTTTCGTTTTGTGTAAAATTCAAACAGCTTAAAAGGTCTGACCTTGAACAGTTTGTTTGACCTTCATAGGTTTCTCTTTTAAAAAGAAAGGTTTCTTTAACCCTTAAAAGCCCAAAGAGAGGGGAGGGGGGATGGATTTTGATTACCCCTCCCCCTCCCCCCCACAGCTGCAAGATTGTCAGAATAACTCTGCTGTTTCAGGGTTACGGGTCTTGTTCAATAGTTGCAATTGATCGCAAATCAAATCGATTACAAATTGTAATATGCATTTTATTTGATCATAATATGCGCTTGTTACGATATTTGCAAGAATCGATGATTTTGATTGGCGCGTTACGATCAACTGCAACTTCTGAACAACGCCACCTTAGTTTTGTAACTATTCACCCGGTGACTCTGTTTCACTTGTTTTTCCAATACTGCCAGTAGAAAAGTGTTATCTATGTGTGTAACACTTGTTATAGGCCCTACCAAATTCAATGGAAATTGGCATTTATTCTGCACATGATAATGTTATTATACACCCAGCTGTCTCACGGGGCAGCGTTTTTACGTAGCAGGTCTTTTGATTCAAGCTGAGATCTTGCAGAGATAATGTATATCTCTGATCGACTGCCTGTTCTTTCTGCTTTTTAAAATCTGTTAGGTGGATATCCCAAATCGAGGGAATAAGATCATCTGCGTCTATCTGTGGGAAGTCCATGGATTTAGATTACAAAATGTAAAAAAATGTCTTCTTTTATGAGCCTGTACCAGAAACGTATTTATCCAACTGTTGTTTAGCAAGTATTTGTTACTGTGATTTTGAATATAAGTTGTATGGAAAATAAAATGAAAAAAGAAAGTATTTATTTTCAGATATAAATGATACCTCTTATGAGGATCATAGCTGAAAGAGAGGCCAAATATATGTTCTGATAATGTATACCGTAAATGCTGGAGCACAGGTGTGATTTGTGGTGATATAGTTTCCAATTCTTGTGAAAGTGTAACGGTGAATGTCACAATCAAAGGTCCCACAATGGACTTTCTTGTGGACCTCACCTCTAGTGGTGTTGGGCCGGGCTGTTTTCTACGCTAAGCGAGCAGCGTGGCCGCATTGTAATTTGAGGGATTCACACTCCCATTGGGAATTTTGTTTGTACATGTAGTTCCTTCAATAAAGACCAGATCTTATGGTGAACGCTCTTTTATACATGCAGCCGCGGTTATATGGAACTCAGTCCCAAATTACCTGAAAAATATTTCTGATTTAGATAAGTATAAGGCTATGCTTAAGAAGTATTTGTCCATGAACCCAGTGCACAATATCAAATGTACATTGTTTTCTTGCTTTTTAAAGCAGATCTATGTTCTCCATTCTGTTATTTCTTTTTCTGCTTTCTATGTGAGCTGATTTGCTGGTGATAAAACGCTCATTCCTGAATTTGACATATTAACAATAATCTAATTCGTTATTGAAAAAGTGTAAAGTGTGGATAATTTTGCTTCAGTTCACAAAGTAATTTAATATCTGGAGCACTGCCTGTCCTAAACTGATCTATACCTTTAAATGCTTATCTGTAGATTTAAAGTTTCCTTGTGAAGTGAAGATGAAAGAGAGAATAAGGATTCAAATTTTGGGGTTTTGGTTTTTATTAATAATAATCTTTGTATTCATTTTAACATACACTGTTAGTAGAAGGGGCAAAAGAATTGGACAAAGTTACTCTTTCAGGCCTTCCCAATAGGTTTCACACACACAAAAGATATTAGATTCCCTGCTTATTCATTGACGAGGTGAGACACATGTTTGACATCTCTTTACAGAAAAAGAGGGAAGGAAATGTTTTGCGTACCTGAAGCTGTTGTGATTATTTGAATGGAAGTTGTTTACTTTGTCCAATTCCTTTGTCCTTCTGCGCTCTGTGATGGGATTTGCATCTTCGCCACACATAGGGGATGTTGCTAGAAAGTTGCGATCAATTGTAAGTTGTGGTTGATTGGCATGCAGCAATCAAAATCATTGTTTTTCACCTGCGTCTTTTGAAAAGCGCAGTCCTTGCGCAAATGAAAAAGGGGGTTTTAAATCTGCAGTTGATTATTGCATCGTTCTAGCAAAACCCCCATAGACATATTACATTTTTAACTTTGAGGCTAGATACTTTTGATATGAAGCTTATTTCATACAGATTTACAAGGTGAATGCAAATGCAAATGAGGAAGCGTAGATATTCCATATTTAAATTTGTGCGAGGGCCTTCATTTTAGCCTAAAAAGATTGACTGAAAGATGTTATTTAATATATATATTGTAGGTTTTATAGACTACTAGTTCAGTATCGAAAATGATATGAACATAAGTTGTATTTTAGATACTTAGTTTCTGTAGGTTCTAGTACGCACAGAATTAAATTCATGATATTAGCATTACGGCATGTTATATTCCATGAGGAATGGAAAATATGACCAATTATTTCTAAATTTGACTTCGTGAATCGGCAGTCGATGTTACAACATTATTTTTACATCACTATTCTCAATGCAAAGTGGGTTTCCTAACATTGCATTTGACCAAGAAATGATAAAAATACAGTGAAACCTTTTTACAACGAGGTCCTTGGAGCCATGAAAATTACCAGCTAAAAATAGCTGGGACCAATAAATTCCCCTCGTTATCTCGCTATCCGATTTCTTTATAACGAGGTCCCACTGTACTAATATTTTCTTAAACCCCGTTTACACCTACATGTCAAAAGTGGCTTTCGCAATTTCTGTTTCCCAAACCAGTTCCGACGGCCAGTTTATGAGCGTTCACATCTCTGAACTCAAGAAGCGGACTTCAAGTCAAGCTCATGTGAAGTGATTTTGTTGCTATGACGATGGATAAACTGCGGAGTTTATATTCTTCTGCATTTCTCTGGTAGATGCTTGACATTATCCGGGTGAAATTTACGACATACAGCTGCTTCATGAAAGTCCTTTTTGTTCATATCACTTTCCGAACTGGTTTGGAAAACTACTTAAATTGCTTTAAGGAAGGTGCCAAGCATTCACATATACCGCTAAACTAGTTTCTATCAACTGCAAATGGCGATCAATTCCAACCTTTGAGCAACACCCCTTAAGTGTTCATTTTGTTGAAGAGTCTTTCTTTATATTGGTGCAAGTGTATCTCTTGTTATCCTGTGTCGATTACTTTGACATTCCATTAACACTGGAGATGCCAACCATTCTGGAATATGCACGAGTCAAAATTAAAATGTGAATAATGAAACATCTGAACAAAAGTGAGAGCAAATATGATAATAACCATACTCTCAGTCATTCACTTGTAATTAAAATGTGAATAACGAAACAGCTGAACAAAAGTGAGAGCAAACATGATAATAACCATACTCTCAGTCATTGACTTGTATGAAAATCAAACTTAAATTTTGAAATATACCTCATGCATCTTCCGGAATGGTTGGCATCTCTGGTTTTGTTCAGCATTTGGAAAGCAACACTCAGATAAAAAAGTTGGCATCTCTTACACTCTTAGACAGAATGATGCAATTTTGAACCTTTTAAAATTGAAATCAGACAAACTTTTTTGCAGGGCTGCCAACACTCACTCTTTGAGAGCTATACTCTTGTAACTCTCACTCAAATTTTGTTCCATTTAATAACAAGATGCAATTTATATAGCGCACGTATCCACTCTGCTGAGTGCTCAAGGCGTTTTGCATTATTATTACTGTGGCTTAGGTCGGCGTACACCAGTGCTCGTGGCATTTCAAGGAATAATCAAAACAAGTACCCATTCTCCTCACCTGGGTTGAGTGAAGCACAATGTGGATGAATTTCTTGCCGATGTAAATTAACGCTATGGATGGGATTCGAACCTCTGGTTGAAAGGGGAGAGTCAGAACCACTACCATATGTCCCCCAAAAAATGACAACGGGGCTTTCAGGATTAATAACTTTTGAAAATGAATATGAAAATGAATGCGGTTTGGCATGTCGAACATATAACTATTCACCTATATCTGGTGAAAATGTCAGGAGATTTGCTTCAGTGGTTACAAAGAAATAAAGCTTTTTGTAGCGGATGTCATAATTCCGTTCTGCACAAGTTTGTGAGGACGGAGACGTGTAAAGCACAATGGTTACTTCAACTTCCAATGCTTCACTGGTCAAAATGAATGTTACTGTTTTGGTTTTGGGGCTCTATCCTCACAAACTTGTGCAGAACGGAATTATGATATCCGATACAAAAAGCTTCATTTCTTTGTAACCACTCAAGCAAATCTCATGAAATTTTCACCAAATATAGATGAATAGTTATATATTTGACATGCCAAACCGCATCTATTTTCATATTCATTTTCAACAGTTATTGATCCTGAAAGCCCCGTTGTCATTTTTTTTGGGACATATGGTACACTAGGGCGCCTCCATGGCATTTCTATTGATCTTACTCATTTTCACCCTTGAGTTCACTCTCGACTAGTTTTAAATATTGGCAGCCCTGTTTTTTTTCTGTGCAGTCAGTATCAGCAGTAATGCAGTCTCGGATTGTATATCATTGCAGGAATAGTCCCAAAGTGGATTGGTATGTAGTGTACTTTATGAGATCAAATGTCTGCTCTGGTTTCATTTTTGCAAATGTTCACTTTCCTGGCGTCTTAAAGATGTTCACTTTGTATAATGCATTTTTTATAGGCACGATGTATACAAATACTCTCAAACATGAAAAGAACAACATGTTAAAATGTCAAACTGGTCCCAGAAGTCGAAAAAATCTGTATGTAGAAGAAAGTAGATTAATTGCATTATTACGTAAACTACCGTACATAATTGTGGAGATGTCATTTTTTAAACAATTTTATTTTCATTTCTCTTAGTCCCCTCTCCCCGAAAAAAGATGTTTAGTTGTCCAATTGCCAATTTGATCTCATTTTTTTGTTTGATAAGTTCTTGGTTTACTAATTCATCCTATTTTTTTTTTGTATCTCCATGTATATCATTCATAGCTGTATATTTCAGTCGTTCTATGTGTCACACAATTCACTATCATAAAAGTGTAATTTGAAACAAATATTGATTGTCAAAGATTGTTTGTTGGTAATAATATTATGAAGTGCGATTAATGACAACATTATTTGTGATCTTAAGGTATACAATTTATTTGATGTTTCTTGCTTTAAGAATGATTGCTTTACATCATGAGTGGAAAGTTTGTATCTGCAGTTTTCACAAACTGATGAGAGCCAAAGGGTATTGTTGCACGAAATGAGCTATAAATTCATTGAAATATGTCCTATAGGATTGACACGTTCAATAGGATGCCCATTGAACTGGCTCTATGTCGGGATTTCATTGTCTTCATGCAACAATACCCTTTGGCTCCTGTCACTTCGTGAAACCACGGACGCCATTATTACTTGGAATTAGGGTTGTGGAGTTGTATATATTCAGGAACAGATCAGGGCACTGTTTCACAAAGATAAGAAATAATTTAAGAACGACCGTTCTTGTGCTGAATACGCCTAATCATTATGCACAAGAACGGATACCAGCCTTTATAAAAAGTCTTTCTTATGTTCGTGAAACACCGCACAGGTTGGCAATAGGCGGGTTTACTAATAGATGCAATTTTATGCATACCTATAACTCAAAGCTTACGCAAGGCTTGCCCAACATAGCAACAAGTAATGTATGCAAACTGGATTCCAAGTATTGTAGTCTTATTGTTATCAAACAGTTTAAGGAATACTACTAAACTACGTTCAGTGGCAAGAAACGCACATAAATTTGACTATACAGTAAACCTACCTCTTCAATTCCTTGTCTTTACCTGCAAGAGAATATTGAAAATGTACTTGTTAAAAGGGACTTGGCAGGAAAAAATAGAGGAAATTACAATGATCAAACTGGAAATATGAGCAAAATCAGACGATCCATTCAAAAGTTTTGAATTTTCAACAAAATTTTTTTACATCTTTCATTGGCCCCTTCAGTTGGCAACCTTCAGGCATGCAATGGCTGCCAACATAGAGAACTTCCAGTTCACAGAATTTAACATTTGTTTCTTTTTTTTTAGAAGAGACAAACTTTTCCTTGCATAAAAACATGATGTAAACTATTTCCGAAAAATTAAGTCAAACACAGCCATTAGATCCGCAGTCGTGTATTCAACTGTGCGGACACAACAACTATAAGCCGGTTCCGATTTCAGTAGCATTACAAAGGAGCATTGAATTTGCGTTCGACTTGATTTTTCGGAAATATATGTAGTTTATATCGTGTTAAAATGTCTTTATTTTGTCTAGGCAGTGTTTCCCGAAATTATGAAAGGTATTGAAAGAAGAGTCCACTCAAAATATTTTCTTTTAACAGGAGCCGAAAAAAATTGGTGAGCAGAATAAAAACAGTTTGATGAAAATCGAACAAGTAATTAAAGAGTACTGAATTTTCTAAGATTTCAAAAAATGAGCAAACCACTGAAAGATTTCAGACATTTTTTCAGCACTGCTAACCAGAATTCTCTTTATATTTGTGGTGCAAAGTTATTAATTTCTACAGAAAGGTACGAGCGTTTGTATGAATGTAAACATGCAAATATGGGATCTGCATATTTAAGTGTTGAAGAAATAATTTTTTTTGAGGAAAAAACAACATTTTATATTATTTATATGAATATACTAAATAGTCAGTTGTGAACCCATGACGTCATCAATTGCCAATTTGTCTGAATATTTATACATTCATAACTTTCTTGCTAGTTGTATGATTTTTATCAAACTTGCTTTGTTCTGTTCATCTGATTTTTCTGCTTCTGTTGAAGAAATATTATTTTGGGGGTAGACTCTTCTTTTAAATTCTATATATGAGTCTGCGACAGAAAATTTCTGCTTCGATTAAAAGCACAAAAACTTGAAGTAAGTCGGACGTATGATGACAAATGAGTTATAGTATGAATATTACATTATATATGATACTGATCAGTGACTTTTACGCAAATTGGCAAAGTTCGGTTACGTGTTATGTACGTCACACACTTCTCGACTAGTATTTGCTTTTAAGAATCCGTTTTAATCATGAATGCATATTGTCTGAAATATTCAAAAGGTCAAATCAGTAAATGTACCTGTACCCATGTATTTATCGACGAAGAGGAAATTTTCTTCGCGTTAAAACTTTGGAATAAAAGGGTTTTAAAACAATAAGAAGCTATTTGCAGGGAAGTGCATGGCGATATGATAGAAATATGCAAATTTGCATAATAATCACGGTTGAGTTATATTATTGTAATGTTCATAGATTTTTTAATCACTGTCCAATTTACTTCCAAACTTTTTGGGATCTGTTCGTCTGATTTTTATGCTTATCTTCTAAGCAAATATTTTTGTGGCCCAAACCAAGTCTTTAACTCGTCGGACAGGAAGTAATATAGGTTGAATTTCATACAAAATATTCAGATTATCGACAATAATATTTTTCACATTATTTACCTGGGTGGTGAAGTAATTCTTAAAATTAGATTCGCTACACACTTAGTAACAAAGGGGCAACATTGCGGCTTTAAAACAAATGCAACACTGGGAGCACCTTTTTGGGTGCAATATTGTACCTTTGGTGGTAAAAAAATAAACCACAAAAGGTATGATTTTTCATTCTGTGGAATGAGTGTGGCTAAGAAAATTCGAACCAGCGCCTTTGAAAATGTGGGATTGCTTTGTCTAGGTAAATATCTCATCGTGCCACGCTCCCATTCATAAACGAAGGCGATATCAAACATTAATGATTCCATAATGGTATGATAAACAAACAAATAAATAAACAAAAATAAACATTGTCCGCCTGAGGCTGTCAAAGTGTGTGCACCCTTTATATACCGGGTTTTTTTTTTCAATGACCGTGCACATGAAAAGTGTGCAATATCGCCAATTTTCAATTTTACCGCAGATTGGATCTTTCCGCGAGGGTTTCCACCCTTTTGCACCTTTTTTTTGTATATATGACGCTCCTTTTTATGTTTTGAATGTCCTCTGTCAATGTTTGTGGTTTTTACATGAATATGTTGGCAGAACTAGATACGATAAAGAAGAAGGAAACATCCAATATAGTTTGACGTCTCATTTTTGGCATGATCTTTGCTATTGTTCAATCAAATCTTTTTACCGTTTGCATGTGAAAACCAATAGTGTACGTTTCTTGTGTTTTTTCAGTGGAACTTCTCTCTATGAATTGAAATGTGATCGAATTTGCCAATCAGGAAACAAAATATTTAGGAATCAGGGGCCAATTGCACAAAATGGTCTTTATATTAGCTATACCCTCTTTTTGCTAAGACATCTTATTGTGCCTTCCTCTTAACATAGACAAAAACGTTGATAAGTCTCTTTTATGAGATTAGCGCAAAAAGTTAAGCCCCAGTTTATTTTTAGATACTTGACATTCATGCAATAATGTTGTTATAGTTTAGGGGACTTTAGATCTCCAATCAGAAGAAGAAGAAGTAGGGAAAAATATCAAAAGATGAAAACAAACAAACAAATATATCGTTCCCCTAAAACAGTCAACCAACCAACCAAGACCACAAATTTTAAAACCAGGGCGGTGTTTCATCAAGTTACGAAATAAGAATGACTGGTATCATTCTTGTTGTGAATAATTTATTTTTCTTCGTTTGGGACGTTTTGGGGGTTGTTTGTAAGCAAATCGTAATGTAGAGTACTTGTCTATATTCTTTTTAGCTTGTGATTTTTTTTAAAATTCATTATTTATTTTTTTTTTGAAGGGGGGAGGGGGTCCACTTGGTAAAATGTTAATCCCCTAAGACTCGTCAGCATAATTATTTGCTCAAAAATGTTGCGAGTCTGTGTCAGCTAGAACGTCGAGTTCGAACTCACCTGTAAGTTACGAACGCGGGAAATACGTAAAGTATACTTGTTGAAATACGTTGAATTACTTATAGTTTTTTTTTTTTTTAATAAGTTACTGATACGTTATGAATACGTTCAATTCGTTAATGATTACGTTATGCATACGCTCAGAATTTCCCTGTAGTTCAAACAAAGTTCGCGGATGATGACGTTTAGGCCAAAATATATCTCGTGTCGATCCAGCATACCTGCTTTTTAATGGTTTGGGAATAAATTTGCGTTCTCAAATGTGACATGTCTATTATCTTATGATGTCTTGTCAAGTAAATCGGCAAATGTAATTGCTGAATCATCTTGTCCCAGTTAGACTTTCAACATTAAAGCCCAAGTATAGTTTTGGTAAAAGCGAAAATCTTTATCACCAGATTTTGTCTTCAAATCTACATGAAGTGAAATATAGTATCATAAACATATTGCACAAAAGATTGTGCGAAAAATGAACGAGATTTGGAAAAGCTATAACCTAAAATGTGCAAATTTTTATAGCGTGGTGCTTCACCACGCTAGTTCAATATTTTCTTTCTTGATAAAGGACAACTTCCCATGTTCAGAATTGGATCAAAATTTAAGGATTTAATTGTTGTGTGTATTTCTATATCATTCTATTGTCAAATCTTGGAAATAAATTTGTATATGCTCGATAACGAGCAAAATATTACTATAACCAAGAGAGGGCGCTAAATATGATTTAACGGTCAAATTCAAATTTTCAAATGAATCCGTTCGTAAAAAAAGATACTATGCTCTCAAAATATGTATAAGAATTACATGTCATGTTAAAAATCCCCCCAAATTCACATTTCTTCATCTTTACCAAAACTGTACTTGAGCTTTAAACGTTCAGGGAGGTCTGTGAAGTTAGTTTGATATTCGATATTCGATATTCATTTGATATTCGCCTGCTGTGAAGTTAGTTGAATAATCATTTGATATTCGTGTGACATTCCAAGAGGCATTTGGGTGAATAACAATTGCACCCCTGCCTGGCGCCCAAGGTTTGTGACTTTGTTGCACCGAGACCTTGACCTTGACCCCTCAAGGTCACCTTCAAAAATGGCGCCAAAAAAGAGACCCTTGATTTTGACGAACTAAAAGCGGTCGAAAGATGGATTTTTTTGCACCCCTGCCTGGCGCCCAAGGTTTGTGACTTTGTTGCACCGTGACCTTGACCTTGACCCCTCAAGGTCACCTTCAAAAATGGCGCCAAAAGTGAGACCCTTGATTTTGACGNCAAATTTTAAAACCAGGGCGGTGTTTCATCAAGTTACGAAATAAGAATGACTGGTATCATTCTTGTTGTGAATAATTTATTTTTCTTCGTTTGGGACGTTTTGGGGGTTGTTTGTAAGCAAATCGTAATGTAGAGTACTTGTCTATATTCTTTTTAGCTTGTGAGTTTTTTTTAAATTCATTATTTTATTTGTAAGGGGGGAGGGGGTCCACTCGGTAAAATTTTGATCCCCTAAGACTCGTCAGCATAATTATTTGCTCAAAAATGTCTCGAGTCTGTGTCAGCTAGAACGTCGAGTTCGAACTCACCTGTAAGTTATGAACGCGAGAAATAGATAGAGTACTTGTTGAAATACGTTGAATATTTTTTTTAGTAAGTTACTGATACGTTTTGAATACGTTCAATTCGTTTATGAATACGTTATGCATACGCTCAGAATTTCCCTGTAGTTCGATTGATACGTCTATGAGTTCGAACAAAGTTCACGTATGATGACGTTTAGGTCAAAATATATCTCGTGCCGATCCACCATACTTGTTTTGTAATGATTCGGGAATATATTTGCGAATTAGCATTCACAAATGTGACATGTCTATTATCTTATGATGTCATGTCAAGTAAATCGGCAAATGTAAATGCTGAATCATCTTATCCCAGTATTCAACATTAAACGTTCAGGGACTATCATTTTTGCCTAGCCTATGAGACGATAACATTCTGACATCTGGGTCTTGTAAAAAAACTCCTCAAAAAAGTTTGGAAATCTAAGTTTACGAACACATAGCAAAAACATGGGAAATCTATATCAATATCGATTCATATCACTGGAGAGAGTGTTTTATTATCTAAAGAATAACACCTCATTTGTTTCCAGAGGTTATTTCACAGCTGAGTAATTCCCTTTGAAGTATAAAAAAGTGTGGACGCAAAACCTGCAAATCAGTAATTGATCTATTGGTACAAGCCTGTGAATGGATAGATCGATGAATAGAATAACGAATAATTTATCAATGCTAGTCAACTTGTAAGGATGTTTTAGTACAATGACTGGTAACAATCTAAAAGTTTCACCTTAAAAAAAAGTTCATTTATTCATTACTTCACTCTTTGAGTAATCGTTTCTTCCTGCTCTTGCATCAATTTTATCCATTCAAAACCACATTTTAATGGTGACACTACAGTAAGTCATTTACAAATTTTGCGGTTTTTACTCTCATACCTTTGTTAATTTCATAGGGAATTGCTTTATAACAACTAACAAATAACAACTAACAACTAACAAATAACAACTGTAAATAAACGAGATGTCATTCTTTAGGTAATAAACCACTCTTTTCAGTGATATTGCTCGATATGGAAATAGATTTCCCACCTATTTCCGTAAACTTAGATTCCCAAGCTTTTTTGAGGGGTTTATAAACCCAGTTTGAAATAAATCTCAAACTTTAGTACATGATTTGCCATTAATAAAGATTAACGATTGATATTAATCGTAGGATTGATTGGAAATCGCTATGTTACAGGGCTCAGTGTTTTTTTTTAATTATAGTCCAGTTCGCTATGTCACGATTTTTCCCGAGTAAATATTTTATGGAGAGTAGTAAAACTATATATTTCTGAAATCTGTAGAGAAAAACGAATTCAATAAATCATGTTTGCATTTGCACAAATTCCGAATAAAGCCACCATCCGGGATTTTCAAAATGGCCGCCATTTG
>BQKZ01010178.1:0-21019 GCA_036244855.1 Temnopleurus reevesii | reverse complement strand
TATGCAGACGTTCTGCCTATTGTCTCTGCTATTGTTGTATAATTATTGCATTTTCTCTGAAAACAAATGACTTTTCTGAGACGGGAAGTGAAAAACCACTTTGCATATTTGTCGCTGTCGTCGCCCTACAAATTCACTTTAGCTTCGCTCCGCCGAGGGACTCTTCTGATAAACTGGTTATGCCATTATTTGATGCCGATTGTTTTATTCTCTGCTTTGTATTAGTAGAATATTGTGCCCGCGTGTGCCCCTGTTCTAGATACAATTTTCAATGAGGGATTTGAATACACCAAACACGATACTGTTTTTTTTTCGTAAAATGAAGTCAAGCGCCAAGTCAATGCTCCTTTTAATGCTATTGCGATTGTGATGTCCACACAGTTCAATGCATGAGGTCCCAGTCACATAGAAGCCCGTGCGCAACACGATTCAACACGGCTCTTTGTTCGGAGACTCTGAATTGAACAAAGAGTCGTGGTCGATTGCTTTGGGACTTCTATGTGACTGGGGCCTGACGTACTGATCTATTGTCCCATGACACACTTAATTCTTTGAAAGTGTATTTTTAATCCGTCACCAGAAGATATCACTGAGAGCAGATGGGACAAAGGAATTAGACAAACTACTGCATTCAAACCTTCACAATTGCTTCATGACAACAAAAAGAAAATAGCTCCCCTGTTTATTCACTAAATAAGTGCATCACCTGTGCGCTACTTGTCCACATAAAAGGAGGAAAAGAAATCCAATTTTTTGTGCATGGAGACATTGTGAATGCTTAAATGGTAGTTATTTATTTTGTCCAAATCATTTGTCCCTTCGGCTGACAGTGAATGTGAATCATTCATCATTTGATTTGTCAGCAATCTTTGTATTTATTTCCTGCTACTAGCTTGGAGGAAACTCCCACATCCCTATCAGTAATTCATCAATGTTATCAGTAGCAATGAGCATGTCCACTTATCAATGCCAACAGCTATTATGAAAAATAAGCTTTAGGGAGCGACGTTGGATCCTCGAGAATAACATAAGAAAGTTGTACGGAAGACTTTTTTTGAAGTGTTTCATTCTTTTAATTGTATTCTTTTGAGGGATGTTATCATTAATCTTGGAAAACACCTGTTGAATATGACATGTAGGAAGTGATCATTCATCAACAACTTTGTTTTAACATTCACTACGTTATAATGTTGCCTATCAAATCTAGCAGGAATGGGGATTTCTTGAAGGCCAGTATGTTTTTCTGTGTAAAAGCAAAGTATCGATTTTTATAACTTAATCTGGTTTCGGGGCTAGATTTCGATTTGGTCATCAAACAATTTTTTCCACCCCAAATGATTGTTTGATTTTTATGACGTCAGTATGGACAATGTAGTTGTTATTGTTATTGGTTTACGACCGTGATTCAAAGTTATTGCATATTGTGATTACTAACGATTCAGATAATACCCTATTCGTTGTCAACTTTCATTCTAGAAACCCGTTTTGATGGGAAATGAAAGCATGCAATCTCCAATCAATGTGTTTAAATTTTAAAACCCATTCTTTCTTATTCATTAAAAATGTTCGTGTCTGCAATTGTGTTTGTGCGATTGTGTGTACGTGAATGTGCGTTTGTGTGTTTTTCGCGCATTTTGGAAAAAAATAGACCTGCTATCTCGATCCATCGCTTTTCTATCCCCTTTCTCTCTCTCTGTTTCTCTTTGGTGTATAATCATTATTTCAAAGAGTGTATTAAACCGTTTCTTTCCAAAACCGTAAGACTAAATACGCTTTTTATTGTCGAGGTTGAATACTTTGTCTTTTTATGCACATCAAAATCGCACAACAAACAATATAAAGAGTCCCTGATATACCGTATTTGCCGCAGCAAATTATGGTCGTCCGTGTGGTTTTATTTTGATTGAGTGGTTACATTTTTGACCAAACTTGGAAAGCCCGGGTGTTTCACATCTCCCTTAGATGTCTGTACGGCAAAACCTATGGTGTAGAATTTAACACCGTTATGGTGTAGAATGTAAATTCGTATCGGTGTTCTTATTGTGCAACACCAGAAACATGAAATAATAAAAAGTGTTGTGCTAAAGCAAACTTATTTCAATGTGTTTTAAGTTTAAGGATCTTTTTCTGCATTTTACTGAATAAAAGTGCTAGATTAGAATAAAATGAATTCATCAAAAGTGTGTTTTAATACTTTTTTTTAGATGTTTTGCATAATGAACACCAAGCACATGTATAGTCAAAAACCTGATTTACAATGCGTTATGGTCGTTCTATAGCTTTGGACCAACGACAGTGGGTTGAATATCGCAAGATTGTGAAGGCTGAGTGGTTCTCGTTTTAAATTTTCATGGGAACATGAACCTCGTCGCAAATAATGCAATCATAAAATCTAAAACCTAATTTCTACATTGCGTTAGGTCTTTTTAGATTTTGACAAAGTAAAGCGGGTTAAATATCACGTCTTGTGGAGTTGTCGCTTCGATTTCCACTAGAAAATTTACCTCGTCGCCATTAATGTGATCATGTAAAATTCAAAACCNGTTTTTTTTTTTTTTTGTGGTCGTTTTAAATTTTGACCAAGTCCAACAAGTCTCATCTTTTTGGAATTCTCTCCCCGATTTCCACCAGAAAATTTTACCTCGTCGCCAATAAAGTGGTCATCTTACCTGAGCTTCTGACCATGCATCCATTCAGAATCGATTATTTAGGGCACTGACCAGTCCCTTTAAGGTGTACCTGTCAATCTCAGAGGGATTATTATCGGGGTGAATTGAGTGGTCGCGCTTTCATCACGGATTTTGCCACGGAGGGTTAAAGGTGCAAGGCCCAGGGGCGTTGTTTCGGCCAAAAAAAGGAGGAGGCAACTCGTACAAATGCAACAATGCACGTTGTTTTATCGTCTTCAACATGTTCAATGCTTCTCGCCTTCAATACAATTGTCCCATGACGCACTTAATTCTTCGAAAATGCATTCAATTCTGTCACCAGAAGAAATTACTGTGAGCAGATGGAACAAAGTAATTGGACAAAATAATAACTTCATGATCACGAAAGAAAGTGGCTTTCCTATTTATTCACTAAATATTTGTGACACACGTTCGATAATTCTCCGCGGAATAAGACAAAGAGGAATGGAAATTTTCTTTTTCGTTTGCATATAGTTATTGTGACTGCTTCGATGGAAGTTGTTCACTTTGTCCAAATCCTTCTTGGCTAGCTGTCAATCTCAGACTGATTATTATCGGGGTGGAAAGTAGTGGGTGCGCTCTCATCACGGACTTTACCATGGAGGCTTAAACGTGCACATTGAAGGCGACTTGTGTAAAACACCTGGGGAGTGCTTTGGTCAAAAGGGTTAGGAGGCGATTCATACACATGCAATAATGCTCCTTATTATATGGTTGTTTGTTAATTGTTTTTATTTCCTTAAATTCAACAAAACATAATAAAATTTTATCAAACAATATAAAACGATGGATAACACCCATTTCCATGGGGTCCATTTTTGCTATAAAAAAATGGTGAGGCAGCTCATACAAACATGACAAATGTTAAGATTCTCCTTGTTATATCGTCTTCAATCCTTCTTGTCTTTAACAAGGCTCATTGGCGAGTTTCTAGAAATGGCCTCCTTATCCTTATTTTCTTTGAAACAAGGAAAAATGCAAGCTTGTACTAAGCATCTTCTCTCCTCTTCGTCTGAAAGTGTTAAAGAAGGAAGCTTGGCGAGCTTCTGGAAATAGCCTGCTCATATCTATTTTCGTTTAAAACAATGAACCATAGCGAGTTTGTACAAGCCGCCTTTTGTCCTTCTCATCTTGAAAGGTAGAATGGCGAGTTTGCAGGAGCTGCCCTGTCACCTTCTCGTATGTCACAAGGAGCCTTAGCAAGTTTGTACAACTCGCATTTATAGTATTTCCCGTCTTAGGTAAGGCGAATCGGCAAGCGAGAACAAATTTTTATTAATTACACCCTATCCACACTCATCCGGTGATTAGCCGTGTTCAGCCGGGGATCCTAGTACGATATACGACACAGTTACTGTTCTCCCACCAATTTTTATTGTCCTGACCTATTGTCTTAGCTGTACAAACCACCTCTGTACCTTTTTTCCTAAAAAAAGCGCCTTGGCAATTTCTTTTTTTTAATTGGCCATCTCGTTGCACGTGTAAGCTTCCATACTTCACCCCTCGGTCGGCATCCCTTATGCCCCGGCATGATTTCCATCGCCTGGGGTTAGGAGATGCACGCCAGGTGCGCCTGATGTTACATGCCCGGGATGCGGGGTTCGTATCCGATGATGATGTGAGAGGAAGGAGGATGAACGCGGATCGCATCCGATGGATGACGAGGAGAAATTGAGATGGAGAGAGAGGTGGGAATTACAGATACTGTAAATGGGTCGGATTTAAGAGAATGAAGGAGAACGAGGGAGGGGTGAGCATGTATATTGAGGGTGGTGATGAGGAAAGGGGGAACTAGGGAAAATGAGGGGGGGGGGGAGAGAAAGAGAATTAGAGTAACCTAAAAAAATACACGGTCAAGTGAGAGAGAGAGAGAGAGAGAGAGAGAAAGAGAAAGGGGGCGGGGACTTATTGGTGGATACTGACAATTCCATCTTATGGATGATTGGAAGAAAATACAGAAAGAGAGAGAGAGGGGGAGATTAAAATTTGTCAGAGAGAGAAGGAGATAGAGAAAAAAAGGAAGAAAACAGTAATTTGGAACAGACCTTCCCTGAACATGCTGAAAGATATGAATGGTCTTTTTGGACACTATAGAGAAAGAGAGAGAGAAAGGAGGGGGGATTTGCGTTTTGAGGCGCTTGTCATTCAATTTCGGCCATGAGAAAAAAATGACTAAAGAGAGAAAGAAAGAATGGGTGGGGATGGAGCACTGGAAGCAGAAGAGGCAAATTATTCGGACAAAACTTACAACTTCATTCACTCCTTTACAATAGCTTCATGATGACAAAAGAAAAAGGTTTCCCTTTTGATTCACAGAACCTGTGCGACAAACTATCGACATTTCTCCACAAAGAGGGAAGGAAATTTCTTGAGCGTGTATGCGGCTATTGTGAATAATTGAGTTGAAGTGGTTTGCTTTGTCCAATGCCTTTGTACCATCTACTCACAGTGGGGAGAGAAGGTAGGGGAATGGAGTAAGAAAATGTATCACATGAACCATGTTGTCCCATTACTGTGTAATAGATACATCTAACAGTTTTATATGGAGCAAACATGCAAATCAAGCTAAAGGGTGTATAGTGACAATTTTTGACAAGGGTTTTTTTCCTTCTTTCTAAAAGGCCTTGTTTTGTCCCAGAAGCATAACAATGAAGTAACACCAAAGAGCTTTATATTAGCTCTTTGAGTAACACACATTTTTTTATGGGGGTATAATCATAATTGGAAATAAGCCGAGTCCTGATGAAGATGGAATATCAATAGCAGTTTATAAGGCGCAATCACACCTTTTAGTTAACGCCATCGTATATGTCCAGCATTCATACAATTTCGAAAATGTTCCGTGAACGCAGAAATACGGAGGCCACGTTTAGCTAACGCTAACGCTTGCGTACACTCTCTAAACAGCCTCTAAAAATAAATAAGAATCTATTCAAACTTCAATAGAAAGTTGTGTCCGAGGGCACTCAATATAGCATTTATTTGAAAGTAATACGATATCCTATCAAATAGTTTTTTTTAAAATGCTTTATCGTAAACTTATGAGACAAAAGGTTAAAATATTTGACAAGGATTTTTATTATAATGACTGGGCTGCTTCGAATATGTGCGTCGATTGCCAGTCGAACGCCTTCAACGTTGGTCAAGCGTGTTCTCTCGGCATGATTTCTGCGTTCACGGAGCATCATTTAAATTTCGTGAACGTTGGGCAGACGTCGCGTCGTCTTTTGAGCACAAAGATACAATTGAGCCATTTCAGAAAACGAGCGACCAAATCAGAGTCAGACGATGAGATTAGGAAAAGGATGATCGAGTGGCTATCGATCTTCCCGTTTCCCGCCGTTTTCCTTCCCATTAGGCGCTATGTCGAAAATTATGATACATTTTATTGATCCGATGTAATCGTAACCGCGTTGTGAAACTGACGATCAATGCCATGGTTAAGCCCCGGTCACATAGGGCCCGGAAACAACACGATTGAACACGATTCTTTGTTCTGAAGCAGCTAATTGTGAATTAACAAAGAGTCGTGTTGAATCGTGTTGCTTCCGGGGTCCTATGTGACCGGGGCCTTACATCAGCACATATCGCCCCTCGGTGTATCGTCTGTCGCAAGACCTATGCAGGCTCATGACCAGGATTTTTGCGGGGTACACGTATTTTTACAATGTGGAAACCTTTGTTTTACCGCCGATAAATAAATAATACATGCTGAAAACTGCTGCAAAATATGCGGTTACTCTGAGAGGATACCATATGTCCTAAAAAATGACAACGGAGCTTGCAGGATTAATAACTTTTGAAAATGAATATGAAAATAATTGCGGTTTGGCATATCGAACATATAACTATTCACTTATATCTGGTGAAAATTTCATGAGATGTGCTTGAGTGGTTACAAAGAAATGAAGCTTTTTGTAGCGGATGTCATAATTCCGTTCTGCACAAGTTTATTTTATCTTTTATCTTTTAAACCCCAAAGCAGTAACATTCCTTTTGAGCAATGAGTCGTGGGAAGTTGAAATAACCATTGTGCACGTCTCTATATCCTCACAAACTTGTGCAGAACGGAATTGTGACATCCGATACATAAAGCCTCATTTCTTTGTAACCACTCAAGCAAATCTCATGAAATTTTTACCAAATGTAGATGAATAGTTATATGTTTTACATGCCAAACCGCTTCTATTTTCATATTCATTTTCAAAAGTTATTAATCCTGCAAGCTCCGTTGTCATTTTTTAGGACATATGGTATAAGGGTCCTCTCAGAGTAACCGCATATATTTTTTGGGGACATATGGTATTTTAAGAATAAACTAAACATAATAAATCAATCTATTTTCCAAAAGCACGTCAATTCTCATCGACATTTATTCTAAAAATGTTGTCCTCTTTTGGAAAGAACTTAAAAAGTGAATGTCAAAAGGTGTTTAATCAAAGATTGACGAAATATTTAAAGGGGCACCACAAAGGACGTCTCTAAATGAGTTTGTTGAAAAGAGGCATCTTTTTGTCATAAAAAGTACCTAAAAAACTAAGGAAAATGTTTCTATATGATCATGATGATTGAGTGGAAGATCAGATAGTTGAAATGATGATTTGATTGTTTATTTATATATTTGTTTATTATATTAATTTGTTATCAGTTTATTTTATCTATTCATTTATTTTTTCTGATTTCCGTTTTTCTTTATCATCATTCTGAAGGACCATAAAAACTTAAAATGTAAACCGCTGCTAGACCAAAGGAAAGTATATGAAAAAAATCCACACTCTGCGTTTAAATCCCATTTGTTCCGAACCTTTTATTCAATATCAGAGTGAAATTTTTTGAAACATTTGATATCCTCCTTTATAAGCCGAAGTTCACCCGAGTGCGTTTTGTTCAAGATGACAACAAGATGACAAGTTGACAACAAAATGTAGTGTTGGGAAGCAAACATAAGGTAATATCGTGAATTCAAGAAACAAGATACACCGAATTATCTCAATTTTCTTTCTACCAAAGGCTCTAAGTGTCCTAATAATTCTCCAGCAACATCATTATATCTCCAAAAATTATCTAGGTAACCTCCCCGGTGGTTACTTAGACATCACGCTTATGTAGACATCATGAGTCCCAAAAGCGCGCCATGAGAGAGCTGACCTAGAAAAACCTTCCGAGGAGAAATATTTAGAAATATTTAGGCCGTCAAGTACAAGCTCTATCCACTGTTAATGTAAAGTCACATTTGTGCGTTAACAGCCAAATGGGGTGTTGTTCAAAAGTTGCAATTGATCGCACGTCGCATTTGATCGAAATGTGCCAATCAAAAGCATTGTTTAATGCACGTCTTGTAAAATGCGCATACCGTGCGCGAATGAAAATGCGCGTTACAATCTGCAAAGTTGCAGTTGATTTGTAGTTGATTTTGAACAACACCCCAAAAGTGTTCAATCCATTAGTTGAATTTGTTTGACGGTCCCTCTATACATGGGAGCGTCGTGGTGTGGTGGTTCTGTCTTTCAACTCTTAACGAGAGGGTCAGCGGTTCAAATGACACCTATGATG
The DNA here is from genome assembly GCA_036244855.1 of Temnopleurus reevesii. NCBI lineage: Eukaryota > Metazoa > Echinodermata > Echinoidea > Temnopleuroida > Temnopleuridae > Temnopleurus > Temnopleurus reevesii. Next base: position 12,776 of record BQKZ01010178.1, on the reverse strand, counting down.
TTCATTTCATTTCAGCAAGGAATTTATCCACAATGTGCTGCAATCAACCCAGGTGCTGAGTATCCGATAATATGTGAAGATTGTCGTTTCCACTGTCGGCTGACGAAAAAAAAAAAAAATAAATAAAAGCTCACATGGGCCGTTGTCAGTCGGTCGATTGTGGGCTGCCAAATATATTTTTTGGCGGGGGATGGGCTATTCAGGGTCAGACGTACTCAACGTCAGTCGACAATCTTCCCTGTGTCAAATACATTCAAATGAATGGCAGATGTTGGCAGACGTTTGCTTTAAACGCACCTGGGTAACTACAGGCTACATGAACGCAGAAATATAGAGGAAAACGCTTGAAAGACACTAAAAGAATGTGACTGGCGCTCAACGCACTTACGCATTAGCATTTCCTTTCCTCTGTCTTCATGCGTCCATTGGGTGCCTTTCGACTTTCATGAATGATAATGATAATATGCTGTTCTTATATAGCGCTAATTACCTCTGATAAAGGTCTCTAAGCGCTCTACAAATAATACAGCATTATTACCATGGCTTTAAGCCCCGGTCACATAGGACCCCGGAAGCAACACGATTCACCCCGACTCTTTGTTAATTCACAGTTAACTGCCTCAGAACAAAGATTCGGGGTGAATCGTGTTGCTTCCGGGGTCCTATGTGACCGGGGCTTTAGAGCAATATCAGCTTGTAAGGCGATTTTTAAGGAATATATTCATACCAGGTACCCATTCACCTCATTTATGGAGATTGAAACTTCGTTGATAAATTTCTTGCTGAAGGAAATTAACGCCATGGGGGTATTCGAACCGCCGACCTCTGCATGAATGGCGAGAGTCACAACCACTATACCACAGCGCTTCCACTGGGAGACGTTGGTTATAAACGCAGTAGAATTTATTAATATGGATAGTTTCCGCGCTTCGTAAGGATTATTATCACCATGTGTGACTGGGCCTTCATGTTGCGCTAGGATAAAAGCGACTGAGCGGAAATGTTACTAAATTCTCCCGACGATACAGTCATGAAATTAGAGTAGGACTTGAAATTTAAGACGCTCTAACCGAAAGAAACTAGGTTTGTGGGCGGGGCGTTAGAAGTGAAGTGTGTCGTTGTCATTCGAAATGTCTCGAGGCAAAATTCGTTCTTTCAACAGCCCATTTCACGTGGTTTTACCCTTATTAGGAAAAGTTATTTTTTGTTTCAAGAGACCACTTTCGTAATATATTCAAATTGTATGCACGCTCCTTTCTCAAACGCACAATGACAAATGAGTTGTTCACCCGATAAGAAATGATCGTATTTCAATAAACGGAATGTTAATAACATGTAGTTGTTGTTGCTAAGTTGGTCAAGCTACAATGTTTGCCCAACCTAGCAACGTTAATATATACAAGATGCATTGTGACTACTGTACTATCATTATTCTCTTACAGTTGAATACATATTTTTTTTTTTTTGGGGGGGGGGGGCTAACTTGAATAAATTTGAATACATTACAAAAGTGGTCTATTTGATTTCCTCTCATTCCGCGGAGAAAAGTCGTACTAGTGTCGCACCTGTTCGTGGAAACTACTTTTTGTGTTCATAAAGTCATTGTGAAGGTTTGAATAAAATAGTTTTACTTTGTCCAATTTCTTTATCCATTCTGCTCACAGTGGCAATATTTTAACACTATGGAATCCACTGTGAGCAGAATGGAAAAGGGCTGGGACAAAATAAACAACCTCCATTCAAGCATTAAATGGACACAAAAGCAATTTCCACCATTCGGTTTTTTTGTGGAAAAAATGTTTTAAAAAGTCGCATTTGGGACTTTCTGCTGTGATCATGAAGCTATTGTGAATGCTTGAATTATACTATTTACTTTGTCCCTTCTCCCCACAGTGGAAATTTTCAATCGTGAAACAATTCGAAGCCGATCATAACTGCACTAAGACGGTGAGGACCGAAATTATCATTCTTTAATTGACGAAATAAGAAACAACTTTCAAAGAATATTTCGTTTTATAGACGAGCGTATTTTTTTTCGACAACAATGGATACCATTGAACCATCCCCGCCGTACAAAAGATTGGAACCCTCATCCGGCGGCCATATTACCACTCAAACTTTCCATTGGGTTGCGTGTAGTAAGAGTCCGTGACAACCGAAAGTATCATTCTTTGATGCCAAATTTTGGAGGACATTTCATTTCCTAGTGCAATGCATTTTTCGACAATATCCATATTACCCACATTATTCACTGATCTCGATAGAAACTGGATATACCATTGAAGCATCTTCGCTGTACAAAAGATTGAAGCCGTCGCCCGGCGGTCATATTACCACTCGAAATTTCCGTTTCAGTGGCGTGCAGTTTGCGTTAGCGTTAGTGGCTCTTTTCATTCATGTCGAATATTTAGTGAATAGTACTGATATGATTTTAAATCAAAGAGCTTTACATAAAGCTTTGTATAGAGCTTTTGGTTTTAAAGCCCAAGTATAGTTTTGGTAAAAGCGAATATTTTGATCGCCAANCAACTATATTAGACTGTAATCGCATTTCTGTGTAAAGTGTATGGCCCCTCTCACAAGCCTAGCTTCCTCAGGGGCCTTAAACCATTCATGTTATGTCTATATTATTTTGTATATGCTATGTAAACGCCATGTGTCTGGTTTTTAAATAAATTCATTCATTCATTCATTCATTCAAGCATTAGCAATAGCTAGATGTACCCAAAAGAAATTTCGATCATTGTATTTGTGTGTAAAAACGTCCAACAAGAGTCACTCCTGTGAATGCTTAAATGAAATTGTTTACTTTGTCCTAGTCCTTTTGCCCTTCTGCTGACACTGTGACAGTGGCCATTTTCAATCACGAAACAATCCGAAACCTACTTTTTTTATCGTAATTGCACCGACACGGTGAGGACCGAAATTATCACATTTTTTGTCAGAACGACTGTTTTGAATATTTCCTATAGAAGCGCATTTTTTCCCGACAACATCCATATTGCCCACATAGATCACTGATTTCGATAGAAACTGGATACACCATTGAAGCATCTTCGCTGTACAAAAGATTGAAGCCGTCGCCCGGTGGCCATATTACCACTCGAACTTTCCATTGGGTTGCGTGTAGTAAGAGTCGGTGACAACCGAAAGTATCATTCTTTGATGTTATACGGAACGACTTTTTGAAGATATTTCATTTCCTAGTGCAGTGCATTTTTCCACAATACCCATATTGCCCACATTAGTCACTGATCTCGATAGAAACTAGATATACCATTGAAGCATCTTCGCCGTACAAAAGATTGGAACCCTCGCCCGGCGGCCATATTACCACTCGAACTTTCCATTGGGTTGCGTGTAGTAAGAGTCGGTGACAACCGAAATTATCGTTCTTTGATGTCATACGGAACAGCTTTTGGAGAATATTTCATATTTTAGTGCAGTGCATTTTTCGACAATACCCATATTGCCCACATAAGTCACTGATCTTGATAGAAACTAGATATACCATTGAATTATCATCGCCGTACAAAAGATTGAAGCCGTCGCCCGGCGGCCATATTACCACCCGAACTTTCCGTTTCAGTGGCGTGCAGTCAGCGTGAGTGGCTCTTTTCATTCACGTCGAATATTTAGTGAATGAATATAGATATAGATTCAAACGTATGCACGTGTTTCTTGCCGTGTTTCTTGTATTACGTGTGGAGGCGCCGTGGTGTAGTGGTTCTGACTCTCGCCTTTCTACCAGAGGGTCGTAGGTTCGAATCATACCCATGGCGTTAATTTACTTCAGCAAGAAATTGATCTACGTTGTGCTGCACTCAATCCAGGTGAGGTGAATGGGTACCTGGTAGGAATTAATTCCTTGAAAAGGTTATGCGCCTAATAGCTGCATTGCTAAAGCAAGGGTAATAATGCTACAATTGTAGAGCGCTTAGGGAATTCTCATTAAGAGTTGATAAGCGCTATATAAAAGCAAATTATTATCATTATCATTATTACTTCGTTGAGGGGGAGGGGCAACAGTCGCCCCCCTCTCAAAATCCTGGGTGCGTGCATGCTAACGATAAGGCAGTCGCTAATAAGTGATCGTGATTATTCGGGATGCCAAATTGATAGAATTTGCATCATTTTATGGCTTCTGAAAGGGTGTTTATTCTTGATCTTTTCAAATCTATCCTTGCTAAATTCACTTCAAGTTAATAGGATGATGTCTTTATACAAATCCACAGGGATGGTTGCGTGTTGGGTCTGGCGTCAGGTTAAAGCATAAAAATGTTCTGTGCTCCTGTATATATTTGTTCAGTCATAACGTAATGGAAATATTTTTTGTCATGGTCCTCCTTTTGCGCCATATTCTCTTGGGTGTTATCAGTCGATAGGGATTTAATATTAATGGAGATAAAATCATTACGTTGCACTTCCACATCCATTATCACGGAAGTCCTACTTACAAATATTTATTGAAGTTTTCCGACAAATGATCAATACATCGCTTTTACTTGCACAGTTGGTCTTTTGTGACGCTTCCTTTTTGTTTCCATTTATTTTTATTACCTTTGTTTATATCTTTACAAAGCATGCATGAGCATGATCACTTAAAAGGAACATCATACGTTAGGGACAGCGAGTTATTTATATCATGATGATCTGATCAGTGTAGTTTGATCTCGTAATTGCCTCGAAATGTGTGACGCCAAGTCGATCGGTATCGCAGTCGTATATCGATATTCCTCCTGATGCTGTATCGTCCGCAGAGGTGCCAACCGTTCCGGAATATGCAAGAGGGCCATCTTGATTTGAATCAAGGTCTCTATTTCAAGCGAATGACTGAGAGTGTGTTATCATGTTAGCTCACGCTCTTGTTCAGCTATTACGTTATTCTATTCACATTTTATTCAGTGATTGAAACAGTGTGTCATTAGAAGCAGTTATCATTATGAAAGCGAAAGCCTCAACTTTCCCTGGAAAACTGTTCAAACAAAAACAACCAAAAATCATTACTGGGGGATCACAATTGACAGTCTGGTAGGGGTTATAAGAGAAGATCCTTACCCATTTGGCGAGGCCATTAGGGGATGTCAGCTAAAATGACGGATTTGTATGTGTATAATACGATAATACGGTGCAATAACTTATTGATAAAATGAATAGCATCTTGATTTGGAATAAACGATTTCGCTAGCCGATGCAGTGGTATGGAAAAGAATTGCATCGTGGGAGTTTGCAAATTTGCTTCTAGTCTGGAATGGTGCTTTCACGTTTCTATCACATCACTCTCACTTATCCATTGCTTATCTAAGAGACATGAGGGCAAGGCGCACACGAAGCGCGATTTTACGGAGATTTCGATTTTTTTGTCTCGACGTGCCCCTCGTCACAGTCTACCGGAAAAGACCGGTTGACTTATAGATTCAAGTTTATGCACGGTTCTTGCCAACGAATGTGATTACGTGCACCTTAAACCGGTTATAATTGAACTACAATACTTGGAATCTAGTTTGCATACATTACATAACGCTATGTCGGGCAAACCTCAGACAAGCTTTCAGGTTGTCAAGAACAACCTTTGTGTACAGAAATCTTTTAAAAATTTGCATCTATTTGTAAACCATAAAACCATTCTAATACGTCTGCTGCTGCATGCTTTTCCATGCTTACCTCCAGAATTAGTATTGATTTCAGTAGTCTGGTTCTAGATGATGCCATAGAACGAAATTGGACATGACAATCCCTAGCCGTCACACATGAGTGAGCAAAGTTGCAAATTAGGAAATGAGCGTGACAGATTGGGGTAGTGGACAGATTGATCAATGTTGTGACGTAATATGTTTAGGTGCGTTTATTTATGACGTACATGAATGTCGTCCTCATGAAAATCGAAAGTACTGGATGGTTGTTTTATTTTGTGTATCTTCGTGAAAAAGTGCAGTCGACAGCAAAACTCGAAAAGGTGCAGCATTACACCTCTATGCAAGCTGTTGTCAATGTGTGTGCCGAATATGTAGGAGTTACAGAATTCAGGAGTCAATGGACTAAAGATCTCTATCTTTAAAGTATTTCTTCACTCCTGTGTGGTGGGATGGCCAGTGGATGAGCCATGCGGTAGACATAATTTGTAAGTTCATAAAATGAAAAAGATTTTTCTTCTCTTTTTTTTCAAAATTCCAATGTCAAATCTACCGCCTTACCGTACCACCACATACTCGCATCATTACGGCAAATGGCGTCCCACGTGTACCGGGCTTTATCCAAACACACACAAGGTGTAGCAACAGTGATGTGAATCTTAATATACAGAGATTGAAAAGCTTGCATTGCAAGATAGGAAAGGGGGAAACGGCGAGGAAGTAAATAATGCAAATCCGACAGATAACTTTGATGGAAAAAGTGAACCTATGTATGATATATGTAATCTTAAAAGAAAGATAATATCACAATTTTTCACAATTCCGATACAAAATCTACCCCTTTGCCGCAATACCATCACATACGATTTTTTTTAAATTCCAATACTGAATCCACCACGTTACCACTCTAACATCACATTCGCATCACTACGAAAATGGCGCTCCGAGTGAGCCGGGCTTTATCAAAACACACACAAGGTGTAGCAACAGTGATGTGAATCTTAATATACAGAGATTGAAAAGCTTGCATTCCAAGGCAGGAAAGGGGGAAGCGTCGAGGATGTGAATAATGCAAATCCGACAGGTAACTTTGATGGAGAAAGTGAACCTATGTATGGTATATATCATTGAAAATAAATAATTATTTCACACTTCAAAATTCCGATATCGAATCTGCACCTCCTGGAATCTACCGAAATACCATCACACTCGCATCACTCCGACAAATGGCGCCCCGTTTGTACCGGGCTTTATCAAAACACACACAAGGTGTAACAACAGTGACGTGAATCGTAATATACAGAGATTGAAAAGCTTGCATTGCAAGTCAGGGAAGGGGGAAGCGTCGAGGATGTGAATAATTCAAATCCGACAGATAACTTTGATGGAGAAAGTGAACCTATGTATGATATATATAATTTTAAAAGAAAGATAATTTCACAATTTTTTTACAATTCCGATACAAAATCTACCCCTTTGCCGCAATACCATCACATACGATTTTTTTAAAATTCCAATACTGAATCCACCACGTTACCACTCTAACATCACATTCGCATCACTACGAAAATGGCGCTCCGAGTGAGCCGGGCTTTATCTAAACACACACACAAGGTGTAACAACAGTGATGTGAATCTTAATATACAGAGATTGAAAAGCTTGCATTGCAAGAAAGGAAAGGAGGGAAACGGCGAGGAAGTGAATAATTCAAATCCGACAGATAACTTTAATGGAGAATGTGAACACATGTATGGCATATATCATTGAAAATAAAAAAATAATTATTTCACACTTCAAAATCTACCGAAATACCATCACACTCGCATCACTCCGACAAATGGCGCTCCGTTTGTACCGGGCTTTATTAAAACACACACAAAGGTGTAACAACAGTGACGTGAGTCTTAATATACAGAGATTGAAAAGCTTGCATTGCAAGAAAGGAAAGGAGGGAAACGGCGAGTGAATAATGGAAATCCGACAGATAACTTTGATAGAGAAAGTGAACCTATGTATGGTATATATATCATTTTAAAATAAATAAAATAATTTAATCTTTTTTTTTTCAAAATTCCAATTGTGAATTTGACAACTAACCACACCACCACTACACACTCGCATCATTACGACAAATGGCGCTCCGTTTGTACCGGGCTTTATCAAAACACACACAAGGTGTAACAACAGTGATGTGAATCTTAATATAATACAGTGATTGAAAAGCTTGCATTGCATGAAAGGAAAGGGAGGAAACGGCGAGGAAGTGAATAATTCAAATCCGACAGATAACTTTGATGAAGAAAGAAGACAGAGATTGAGATGATAGGATGAAATTGTCCCCCGCCCCCGTCCACTGGAAAAACGATGCGAGAGAATGTATCAAGTACAAGAATTTCATCGACTGTTTGGAGCAAGAAGGGCGTTAACCGATTGCCTACTGAATTTTGAAATTCTCATTGACTTTATGCAGGAACTATCTGGTTCTAGTAGCCAATGGGTGACTTCAAGTACGGTGTTCGGTGTTGGTGTTGGTGTTGAGAGAGCAAAACGGGTCCGTAAACCGAGCTCCAACACCGTTGTCAGTTTACAGAAGTGATACAGAAACGACCGGAAATACGTCAGAACCTTGCGAGGTCCACCCCAAACACCGACAGACTTCAGGTTTGGTGTTGAGGCTGGTGTTGGTTTTGCTGCAACACCAACACCAGCGTTCAACACCGTACTTAAAGTCACCCAATGTATTTATCCAATTGTGTGGTATATCAGCTTATTTGCATCATTCTGCTATCTTTATTGATACACACTAAGTTATAGAAGCGTCGTGGTGCAGTGGTTCTGACTCTCGCCTTTGTACCAGATGGTTGTAGGTTCGAATCCGGACCATGGCGTCAATTTCCTTCAGCAAGAAATTCATCCACATTGTGCTGTACTCAACCCAGGTGAGGTTAATGGGTACCTAGCAGGAATAATTATTCCTTAAAATGCTTGAGCGCTGGTGGCGACGAGCTAAAGCCAGGGTAATAATAATGCAAAGCGCCTTGGGCACTCCGCAGTTAAATGGATACGTGCGCCATATAAATTGCATGTAACTATATAATTGTTATACAGGGTATATCAATATACAAACTTTACACTTCTTAAATGTGCATAAAAGTGCAACTCTCTTTCCCTAATTGCTACTCCAGAATGTCATCTATCACGTGCCGTTAAGACAATTAATTTTCATTCACGTTTGGGTGAACATCAACTGTCAATATCTAGCACATCAAAAAGGTCTTGCTCCAATACGGGCGATCACGATGATTGCTTTCATTCAATAAAATTCATTTAGTCATGAGTTATGACAATTTTATGATGGATTTAGCACTTTGTCACAATTTTCATTGGTCATCTAATTTCTTCATGTATGGATGAGAATCAATAACAGGCCTTGAGTTACATCATCAGATCATTTGAATAATTGACCAAATCATCTGCTTGAAAATTTGACAAGTAATTGAAATTGTTCATTTCATTTTATTATTTTGATGGTATCTATTTATTCATTTGTTTTAATAACCCTCCGATAGTGCATTTATTGTTCACTCTTCGTATACACGTCCACTGATGTCGTACTTTGCAAACAATATAGGAATAAACAATATGAATACACAAAATATAAGCTTTAAAAAAGATCAGGCTTAGAATATTAAATTTGTAGAGGTCTGGGATTAATAGCTACAGCGAAAACTCGTCCAAAGCTTTCGTAATAAAAAGGGCGCTAAACATCTTTTAAGAAAATCGCAAATTCGAGATCCATTATTTATTGATTTACTGTTTGACTATAAATTGGTTGACTGGTTTAATTGAGTGATACTTTAATTGTGTTTTCATGTTGAAAATACATTGCAATGGAACTATTGATTCTCATGCAGCATACCGCATTTGAAATGTTCAATTTACCATTTCGAAAAGGTTGTTAACTTTACAAAATTTCACTCTAAAACCTCAAATCTTTACAGGAAAACCTTCATCATAGGCATTTCTTCAGTTTCTCAATTTGCACTGTAAGCTGGGTAATTTTTTTCTAAATTATGGGAAAAAAACCTTTTTTGACATATTATTCATTTTCTTAGATTGAACTGTATCTAAGCAGGATCGGTTTGTTGAAATATTAAGCAAGACTTTATCTCAATTCCATTTCTCAATTTTTCGCCTATGTTGAACAGTGTCTTTAAGCTAAGCTGGATCAGTTTCTTGAAATATTAAGTAAAACTTTATCTCAATTCCATTTCTCAATGTTGTGCCTATTTTGAACAGTGTCTTTATGCTAAGCTGGATCAGTTTCTTGAAATATTAAGTAAAACTTTATCTCAATTCCATTTCTCACTTTTCGCCAATGTTGAACGGTTTCTTTCAGCTGGAAACCTTTCCCAAGCTCTTCGGTAATGAGCACTTTTCCAAAATACCACTAAAACCTCCATCTCGCCTTCAGAAAATAAAACTCCCATTGAGAACGATTCGGTTCAGATTTCCAAGCAATCTAATTCTTAAAACCTCCACATCCTATATCATCCTCCAAACCGGTGTGAATTACACCTTCATCATCATTCCCAGTATGCCCAATGTCGATTTTTACGTCACCACCGGCCCTGACCCCCCCCCCCCTCCATTCAGGGGCAGATCCAGGATTTTCTAATAAAAGGGATGGGGTGATGATGATTTTTTTTTCGCCGATATTCTGACAAGTGCATAATGATTTCTTTGTAAAGTTTTCAGTTCGAGAAAAAAAAAGAAAAAACATTGGGGTAGTGAAGAGCGGGAAAGCCATAGCGTATTTCATTATCATTTTCTCCCTTTTTTTGGGGGGGGGGGGGATGGGGGCTGCCGATTTGCTTTCCCCCATCTCGTGCCATCTCGTGCTCGTGCTGTGATGGAATACACTATGGGCTCTAAGGAGCTAATTTCTAGAGAACGTCCAAAGTTCATGGTGATTCCTAAAAATGTGAGTTAAGATTCTTTCACTCTACACCTACGATCACTGACGGCTCATGACGGTCTCTGACGGTTACTGGATCTCGTTGATCGTTCAGGACCGTAATGTTAGCGTCAGAAACCCGTACTCGATCGTAGAAGAATCGTTCTAGAACCGTACTACAGACCATAAGAGATGGTGGTTTCGAACAAAAGAAACGAAGTAGCCGTACAAAAATCTTGCAACCACCAATGCAAAATCCTAATCGAGTGTAATGAACCGCGACGGACCGTATATGTCAAGGATAATCATGTAATACACCTCAACCATGATGACCGTAAATAGACCGTACCTTTAGGTGTGATAGCGCCTTTAAGATGCATACAATTATGCGCTTAATGGGATGGCCATGGAATTGGACTTGTGACGCATTTGTGTTATATAGCCTCAGGCAAACTACGCCCCTCGATACCTACCACAGATTTTTTTTTGTGTGAAACTTTTATGTTTTCGGAGAAACGTTTCGAATTCTTCTTCTTTTTATCTCTATTGTGTCGTCGTTCTCATTCAGAAGTCCTTTGTTCGTATGATTGGCCACCACTCTTGGGATTTTGTTCAGAAAAGGAGTATTTTTTTCCCCAGAAATGCCAACCATTCCGGACTATGATGAGGTACATATTTAATATAAATTCAAGGCTTCCATTAATAGTGATTGGCTGAGAGTGCGGTTTATTTTGCTGCATGTTGAGTTATTAAAATGTTATATTCGTACGTTTAACACCCGGGTAAACACCGGACGATTTTTTTCTGCCGCATAAAAGAATAGACCAGGACAACACAAATTAACCTGGAAACAACCTGATTTGTATATCCATAATGGTATATCAGACTATAATTCCTTTGTGCCCACTGGCTAAACACTGGGAATCACCTGATAATTGTAAATTGGTTATCAGGGATAAACTTGAATACCCGAAAATTCAGTAAGGACATTTTGTTTTAAGTGAAATGAAACATTTTATCAATTGCATAAGACGATTAAATCTTTACCCCTTATTAAAATGATTAACGAAATTGGGTAGATTATCTTGTGATATACCAATGTAGTCCCTATAGCAGGTATTGAAATACCACTTGTATCTTTGAAATGGACCTGCTAATTTTATGGGGTAAAATAATTATCGGTTCCCATTTCTTTTACATCGTAAGTAGGTACTGCCCATGTACATTTTGATGTTGAAAAAATAACTTAATATCTACTGTAGATCTCCTGCACACCGCAAAAACAAGGGTGTTATTTTTTTTACACCGTACCAGTGCCCATAACATGCAACACCCTCCCCCTAAAAAGGTGTAAAGACAAAACAAACGATAAACTGGTTTGATCCTAGGTGTGTTGTTTCCACTGTAAGCAGGAGGAGCAAATGGTTTGGACAAAGTAAACAACTGCAATCGAAACATTCACAATTAGAGCTATAGATGCACACGAAAAAGAATTCCCTATCATGTCATTCTGTGGGTAAATAAACAGGGAGGCATCTTTTTCCTTTTGTGTTCATAAAACTCTAGTAAAGGCTTGAATGAAGTTGTTTACTTTGACCAAATCCGTTGTCCCTTTTGTTCATAGTAAGATTCCAATCAGTGTTGAATTATTAACACCGTTCATGGATGAAGTTTGCTTTACAAACTTGATGAACAGAATTTTGTTCAGATAAACAGTACCGGTACTTTGTTTTGAAAAAAAGTAAAACAAAAAGAAAGAAAGAAAGAAAGATATCATCAATATCCTTTTTCGGTTGTATTCAGGCCCCTTTTAGGGACTACGGAACCGAAGGTTGGGAATGTAGCCCCTCCCTCACCATTTTCAGTAAATAAGCGTAAACCTGTTTTGGTGTGTAAAACTTTACACAGCTCCTCCACTTTTCAAGATGTTCCGCGGTCCCTGGTATCTGTTTAAAAAAAATTACCTGTTTCAACCCGTGGAATACTGCAGTCTGTAATTCCCATAGACTTTGTGCTGGGACTACCCGGTTCCAGTTGTCAATGAGTTAATTTAAACAAAATCCTTCATAAAGGTCAAACTAAGTTTACGTAAAAACTACGCAAGTCTATACATTTGGTAAGGCTTACATGTATATTTTTCGAAGGGGGCAAGAGTCCAGATAGACAACCATTTTCATTTACCAGA
>BQKZ01010176.1:0-19626 GCA_036244855.1 Temnopleurus reevesii | reverse complement strand
TCTAAAGTTCTGAAACGTCACCAAGCGTACCGGCTGCTGATTGGATAATGAACGTTACGATCGCGACTTGCTTTTTGACGTTGTCCCATCGAGTTGCTTGATCGGGGTCGTCGTCGATATGATAGAGGGCGTCGACCACGGCAGGGAACTCTGATCCGGAATACGAATCCACGCTGCTGGGGGCATAGATGACGTGTCTGTGGGATTAAAGACAAAATTAAATGTGATCTTAATCTCAATGTTGCTTCACATTTTATGATACAATCGCTTGTCTCGTTAAAATCTGAATACCTAAACTCATAAATGAAGATGCGCATTATTATCTTAATTTTCAGGATTTTTAAAAATTTTCTCTTAAATGTAGAATACTTCTTTTGCAGCCGAAAATTTGACTTTCCATGATTGTTGTGTTATGTTGAAGAGTACTAAATGTTAGAAATTATCACCAATCAATTAAGCACAAAGATTAGTCATGATAGGCGCATTTATAGTTATTCCAATAATAATTCTTCTATTCGGGTCTCGAATTAATGGACCGTGCATTCAAAATTCAAAACAGCCGTTGACTCCTCGTTGACCAATAGCCCAAGAGTCTCTCTCAGTGCGTATTCCGCATGGTGTGGCAGTGTATTGAAGTGCGCACTGTATGTGCTCTTACAATGTTTTGTGTGTGTGTGTGTGTGTGTGTGTGTGTGTGGTACCGTAATACGCTAGGAGTATCGCGATACCGTTGGTTTCAAGATGATTGATGATAGAAAAGATTCTTATTTGAATTAAATATTCTGGACTACATTCGACCAAAATACTTGATAGAGGTTATTATTTTGGCGTATCTGAGGTACACAACAAGTTGTAAGCATAACCGTAATGTGTGCAAATGTAGTTTTCTACCTTTAAGTCACAGTTGGTTGTATTTTGGATCTAGCATTTGAGGATTTTCTAGTGAAAACTAACAATTAAAAAAAACAGTTCTGCATATACATGATTTTTGTTACTATGAATAGATTTGCAAATTATTTTACATACATACCTTAGCCATTGTCTATCTGGAAGCCCAACTGGGTCGATGAAAGCTCGTTCAAGTTGCATCATCTGATCATTTACACGCCTTACTGCAAAAGGACTGGCATGAAAATGGAAAAGTTTAAATCTGTTTCAGCAATATCTAATTATGATGTGAGATACCACAATCGTGTCAAAATAGATTTCCTTGGTCATAATACTCGACATGATATGTTCTCCCTAGTCTGCAAGTACAAACTCTTGGCTTCGGAGTTCCGCAATGTCTATAGTGCACAATCAAGAGCATGCTCTTATTGCGGTGAGAGTAAGAAGCAATGCACAAGCAATGCAGTCTGTGATTTAGTCTGCGATTACAGACTCTGTATCATTCACTGAATATGTACACACTAAACGCCAACGTTCTGTGCCGGCAGACTAAAGGGTTCTCCGATTTCGCTCTCTGATCATTAAATTTTGCCAAAATCACGTCCGTAACTTGCGAGAAATGAAGTGTTCGAAGTGAAATTGCTTAAAGATAGTTTTACCGGAAAATTCAAACTTGTAATAAGATTCTAATTAGCGCATTCATGATTTATTATGGCATCACATTTGACATCTCCAATAAAATTAAGAATCTAAAAAATTAAATGAAATAAAAACACACTCTTACTCTTTTTCATCAATCTCAGTGAGTTTCAATTCAAAAGTTTCTGCCGCTGCTGTGAAGTTATCCACGGCTGATTTCATGTACTCTGCAAAGAAGATAATTGGTCTACAGTGTATAAAACAAAATAAAAATGGGATACTGCAAAATAAAAAGATTATCTTGACAGCACAAGCCGGTTTCGAAATTGCAAAAATTGTTTAATAATATTGTAATAACATTATGGGCGAAGCGATCAGGCCCCGACCGCCGAAACTCCGGCGGAGGTTGATCCGAGGGCTGCACTTTGCTGTAGAGACTTAATCGGCCGGTCAGTCGCTTAAAGGTTATCACTCTTAAATTACTCTTGAAACATACAGGACCAATAAACCTATAAAATTCAAATAATTCCTGTTTTGGCCGTTAGTTTAGTATCATGAACAGATTGCACCGGCTAAATCAGCTAAATCTAATTTCGATTCTCGATAATGAATATATTTTGTTAGAAGTGGCTTTAAAGATAACATCTTCCTTTTTACAATATGATATCCAAAATTGCTGAACGACATGTATGTATTGCCGCTACAGGTGTCAAAATGAATACCTGTTTTTACAATTTTGTCACAATGATGATAACTAGTGACTTTTAATAATCTCACCCAGTGTTACTCCGTTTTGTGCCATCTTATCACCAAACTCGCTTTCCAAATCATTTGTAGCTTTCCTCAGTTTGTTGGCATAGTCCACACATCCAAACGGGAGGATCTCGGAGTCTGCGAGATCTCGTGAAAATTCGAGAAAAACTCTCGCCATGGCCTGATGCCGCCAGAAGTTCCAATCCAAGAAGTTTTTCACGTAGTAGAAGTTTTCATAGACCGAATGGTAGACGGGATAAGATGATATCCCCAACCGCTGAATAAGAGGTAAAACAGTGAACAGCTTTACATATTCGTATTTTAATTAAACACACTGTGTTTTCTCTTCAACCAAGCGTATGATCAGTTTAAAGAAGAATGATAAACCTCCTATAAATCATGTCGATTTCAAGTTTCTGACGATGCCGACATACTATATTCGTCAGTATTTGGAAAATAGTAAATAGTCAACGGGTTAAACGGGATTGTTGTTTTTCTCTTTCATCGGCATTTCAAGTCGATTAACAGATTAAAGATCATCTGAAGAGCTTCTTTTTTTTTTTTTACTCCATATTGTTTCTTACTATTATACAGTGCCTATAATTTCGTCTGTATACCATGTATACTAAGCACCACGTCAGTTCTAACTTCTAGGTGTATCTTAAGGGCCTCCCGAGTTCATACAACAGATTAAAAGTATTTATTTCGATATATAAAGACAACTTCAGATTTGAGATCATCCTATGGGTGAATTAGGGTGATCCTTCCCATGTGTGGTGAATAAATCAATAAATAAAAGTAAAACAATTAAAATGCACCTTTCTTAAAAATAAAAAAGACTCCTCTGATAAACAGCTGAAGGGGTTGATCCGCCCAAAAGTGGGAAATGACGGATTAATGAATAGATATGTAAAGAAAGAAAGAAGAAAAAAAAAGAAATAAAGAAGTAGAGTTCACTTACGAGATCAAACACGTAAAGGATGTCAGTCACTGGTACACCGATACGATTCATGAAAGGGGCGTGGTCGCTACCAGAACCAACTCTATCAACGCTGATTAAATGGAAAAATGTGAAAGAGTTGGACATGGATTTAGGCCCAAAACAAACACCCCAAAGCACCTTGAATTGATATCAATTGATTTATTTAGTTTTGGCGAAATATATTAACAGATGATTAGCACTTGCGTATATCAAACTGAATGTAATAATTGTAACATTGGTATAATAGGTACAATATGTATAATAAATAAAGCATTGAAATAATGTTTATTCATGTCTGCTGTATTATGAACCTTCGCTTTTGAAGAGTGTAGTCGAAGTAACTATTGTTTTTCATTAAATATGGCTGGGTTCAATCAAACGTCGTAGGTTCAGGTATACGTCTGCCCCGCATGTTTTTCATATGAGAATGACGAACAACTTTTGGCTAAATCTAGCGTTTATGTGGACGGTAGGAAACGAGTGCGGATCTGATTAGCGCAACAAATGACAAATTTGCATCATATTATGCGAAATCGTTTTCTATCGTCCACAAGCCTCCGCCCACCAATTTCGAAAACCAATTATTAGCTAAAATGCAAATGTGTTACTGAGCTGTAACATGGGGAATCCTATGACCACAATCTTCATTATATTAATGATCAAGCATTAAATTATATAATAATATTCCATATTTGGTAATCAATTTCATAAAAAACATTACTATGGTTTGCCGGTACCGTCAGGAATGCGCTCCAACCAAACATCGTAAACTGATCGTTCCCGTGTCTCTCCATCTGGAACCTGCGAGCAAAGAATGAAAAGAAAAATGTGTCGTGTTGTTCAATATTGAGATGGGCCGACTTTATGGAACATCAACCCCCCCCCCAAAAAAAAAAAAAAAGAAAGAAGGTATGCTTTTTAAATGATTTTGACTAAATTTGTATTGTGTGAGGAAAAATATACAAGAATAAGGATTGTATACAATATATCGCAATATACTTCTCACAGAAAATGTCGGGAAAAGAATATAGAAAAACAAGTTTGGTAATCTCTTTTTCCTTCACATTTTAAGGTTGTTACACAAGGATATACCAAAATAATGACTTCCGTCTTGGATTTATTAATGGTGATGTTTCCTTTGGATAACCTACCTTTTTGGTAGAATCAATGAGAGCCTGTTGTAAAAGTGGTGTTGCCCTGGCAACGAATGAATAGTTCCCAACTACCGCACTGTCGACGTTTATGTAGGCCACAGCCCTCTCACTCAGAATCTTCTGATACTCCTATTGGGGTAGTTCGTCACAAAATAAAGTGAAAACAAGTGTAAATATATCTATTTTCATATTTATCTTTATTTTCTATTTTCGATGCTTTACGAAAAAGAGCAATGACATTAAGGTAACAGTTACAATAATCAGATAATAAACATAACACAAAAATTACAGCGGTGAAAATTCACTATCTTTCCAGTTCTTCTGGTTTTAGAAAATATTTCAATATCTTGAATTGCAAGAGGTTTTCCTTATCATCTTGTATTTTATACGCCTATTGAAAACTAAGTGGAGTTAAATCCGATAAAGTGAACATTCATCTATCTATATTTTCTCTTTAGTGATAAGATATGAATCAATTTTAAAAATCACTTTCAGGTTATTATACTACAGTAATCATTTATGTAAATGCCAATTTCGCTCACTTCTTTAACATCTGCAGCAGATTCCAATATGTCCTTTAGACACAATTCACAATTAAACTGTTAATTTGACAACAACGTGAAAATATTATTCGAACATTATTTTCACCCAAATCACATAGTATCTGATCTAAAACTATTTACATTTTGGTATATACGTAATGTCTTTTGTGATGATCAAATTCATTTTTTTAAACTAACCTCTACAAACTCAGTGGATCCCAACAAACCATACTCCTCCGCTCCCCAGCTACAGAACATTACAGATCTACGTGGCCGCCAGCCTGCAATATAAGGGCATTGGCATTCATTATGAACATAATCTAACCTCTTATTTTATTATTACACCATAACTTGAAAATCATTTGTATTAATGCTTTTATTTCGCCTTGTGTACGCTCCAATTATGGAAAGCAGTTCAACAGAAGTTTATACGGTCAATCGGATCTTTCCAGTTCCTTGAATTTTTTCCAGGTTTGAATACGCTTACCAAACCACATATCATGTATCTATATCATGTATATAACACTTGTCATGACCACAACCAAACAATTTTAGTAAATGTTAATATGTTCACGGTGAATCTTTGTAATGATTATTGCTACATCATCAGTTAAATATTCGATGAAAACACGCGTTGTCGACATTGTATTGATAAAATTATCAAATCGAATTCAGAAAATATCTTATAACAGTTTCTGTGAGAAATTCCTCAGACTATGGTAAACTGATGTTACTTTCCGATCACTTCTGTCACAGGTGAACTATTTTGGATGAGATTTGAGAACCTCACCAACCTTGTTATTTCCCTATCTTGGTGGAACTATATCATGATAAACGAATTTTCAAGTTAGAACTAAATTTGATTACCCGTTTTCAGAATCTCTGAATATACTCTTGAACTTTCCATGAGCACCGCTGTTCCACTGGACGGGTCTACGGCTCCATAGACCCAGGCATCCCGATGGTTACCCATCAACACGTATCGGTCTGCAAAATGATATTAGGGACCTTCAGCAAAGAAGACGGAAGGGCCGATCACAACGTTAGCTCTAAGGTCCGTTCCAGAAGGGTGCACCAACACAACGCTACTTCTGGAATTGAATAGAGCTAACGTTGTGATCGGCCTTCCCGTCTTCTTTGCTAAAGGTCCCTAATAAATGAAGGTCATGGTGATTTGTTATGTGCTGAATTTATTTTCTCAAGTTACAAGTTTAATATCATTCCTGTCGAAGATGTTTCTGCAAAATAAGTAATACCGACTTCGCTCTCTCAATGTCTTGTTTCGTTCTCATTTCGGTACGTATTCGGTACGATTGAGAATAACCAGAAATATAAAGAAACAAGCTTGCTGTACATTTCATTCCATCGGTGAGCTTTTTTCACATTTTTTCCTCACTTTCAAAATTTCCTGTGAGCATTCTCACCTGGTATCACCTACCTGGTTCCACTGCTCCGTTTATGATGCCAATCACATTGTAGATGGTTCGAATCTCCCGCGTAGTATGAATGCTCATCTTTACTTGTCTGTACATTTAAGGAAGCGAGCGAGATAAAATGTTTTAGTTTTAAGGGGCAACGATTAAACAAATGATGCATCAAACAGTTTTTTGTTTGTTAATCATTTCATTTTCCATTACAAATGAGTCGCAACAATTTACGGAGATAATATAACATTCTACACTATATCACATTTTGTTGACAGGATGGGTCTTCGAGTATACATTTGTAAGTAGGTAACCCTTTTAGATTTAGATAGAATAATGCCTTTGTCCCCATTTATAACATACATCCGTTTGTGCAGTTTTTCTGGTAAATATCGCACATCAGATAATAACTGGTATTGGATTTAATTATCGGACAAGCCTCCATTTTGCCTTAACAATTTTAGAACCTGCAGTGTGAATATACAGGAAGCACCGATTTTGACAGATTTTCGTCGAAAAGGGATCTTCTTCGACACATCTAATTCATCATCTTTACCAAAAAAAATGTGTCGCTGGGCATCATATTTTTGTCTTGATAAATCTTCTTTTTTTCATCTCCTGCGTTTTTCATGATTTACCTTTCAACTGTTAAATGAATATTTATCAACTTTGTATTTACATTGCCCATCGCAGATTGTGGTTGACCGTTTACCTGTTTCGGGCTCACTTCAATGGATGTATCTATTTTACTGGGCCCGGAGCAGGAGATCGGATGACTGAAACCTGTGATGCGTAACGTATACATACTACTTTAATCTTATATGAAATTGTTGTGTTTTTACTATCTCCATTTTAACTTAATGTTATTTTGGTTTTACACATTTCATGTAAATTTACTTTGTTATTTTTGTTATAAACTGTTAAACTAATACACGCAGAAATAAAAACAATTCAATTCAATTCAAATATCATGTGAGTATCATTCAATTTGACAAATCTCAAAGCATGGAAAAATATCTAAACGTTTTGTGTACTCACCTGTTAGGATTCGTGAATCCTGGACCGTATCGGTAAGTGATATTTAGACCTCCATTCCATGCACCGTGGACCTCATCACCTCCAAGCTCACTTCATACAATTAAAAAGAAGAATAATTCGTGAATTCGCAACCTTTAAATTCATGATTCGAGTGTTGTTTTTCAAAATCTGAATGAAATGTAAAAATGGATGCACACATTCGTGTACCCCATTGAAAATAAGCCTTGTCGGCTTTTACCGTATGAGTTACCCTGCAATGTATGTTGCTACTGACGAATAAACCAAAGCAAATCAAATATTGTCATTTGGCATAATGTACGTAATGACTATATTGTGTAATGTAATGTAGACCATAGAGCTAGATCTATGTGTAGACGAATATACCTATATATTCAAGTAGACTTTGCTCAAAACTTATCCTTATCGAGCGGTAAGCGATTTTCCATCCTGGATGCCTTTGAAAGCCAGTATCAGAAAAATCTGTAGAGACTTGTATCATTCGTGGAATGAGATCTATTTCATTTTGAAAAGAGGAAAAATAGTATTCTATTCACGTATCTTATTAGTTCAATTTTACTGTAGTACTTTAAACTTAAAAGTTTGCTTACCTCAAAAGATGCTGAGCATCACCATATCCGATTGGATGAACCGGTATAGTCGGTAGAGTGGTATCCGAGTCATCTAACCGATACATATATGCTGCGGAGTTAACCAAGAAATTTTCCGAAGTTGACATTCATAAGTATTTCATGAAAACGTGAAAATGCATGAATTACGTTAATGAATCAAGATAACATAAGCTACGGTAATGAAATTGTCTTTCACCTATTATCTCTTTTTTTTTGTACTGATGCACAGATAAGGATACGCCTAACTAACGCTAACATGCTCGCACATCGAACGGAATTTAAACAAAATTACCTTTTGAATAAGACAACGAGACAATTTATCGGTTTTTGTTCGTCGATCTGAATGTACATGCTAACTTTCCTCAGCTTTGGTCAGCTGCAATTCCATTGAATCAAAATTGAAAAATTGTCCCATCACATTTACCAATGGTAACCTTTTGCTTACTAACGTTTGGATGGGTACCCCGGAGTGGTTGGGTCTCCTTTTGCACTTCCTACGAACACATTCCCTCTCTGCACACCAGTGTCAGGCAACCACCAGTCGTTGGGATAGCCATTGTCACCACCGTTACCACCGGCGTAATCGGCGGGATCGGAATAGATAATTACTCCTATCGCACCAGCCTTCTGAGCGTTTCGTACCTTGACAGATTGTGGAAAGGAAATCGGTGAGAAAAGTTGCCTAGGAATGATAATGTCATTATATTGAAGACCTGCGCTAACCAATGTGTTGGAAATTTCGTTCCATTTCCAAGATCTAATAAAATTCCTGCAAGCTCTAGTTTTCTTCAAAAATCCAAAAGGCTTAAAGGCCGACTCACAAGGTTGCGTTTCAGCCTGATTCAGCCCAGCGGTTTGTTTTTTATTTACGCTCCCCAAGTGCACAATATTATGCTGAGCAGACGGTGGACTGAATTGAATTGAATTGAGTTTAACATTTATTTCCTTTTCATAAACATAATTTAGGATAAAGTAACATGACAAAGTAAAACAATCAAAGGAGGCGAGTACCCTGAAGGCGTAGCTTAGGTTGTGGTCGACTGACGTTGGGCTTGTGCTCAAGGAGCAAACGCCAGACGTCAGTCCATTGTATGGCCTGCGTCTTTGTGTGTCCAGGGAGCGTTTTAAATTGTTAAAAACGCTGAGCTAACGCAGGGTAAAAACGCAAAGGTGTAAGTCGGTATTTAGATCAGGCATGGATCACTGATCTGGCGGCCTTCAACCTTCAATTTTAAAGTCTGTCCCCAACGACTGAAGTGGTAATAGATGGATCTTCAGGTAAAGAATGCAAATTCAGAAAGCCCTAATTTTCTAAGGAAGTAAACATTTTGTAGCTTCGTATACACATTGTGGAAAATAACATATATCCTTCCGATATAAGGGTTCTGGGTCATTAGGTAGACACAACCTCACTACATTATCTCTAAAGTAAATTTATCCACTGACTTAATAGCTTCTATCTTATACTGTAAATATAAATAGTGTTATTTTCTCCTCATGTGTGATGTGTAAATAGAGGGATCGACAACACTTAGAGGTTAAAAATGGAGGTTGAATCTAATAATGAAGTCCAAAAAACTATCGACGTTTTTCAAATTATTTTTTCGGTACTGTTTTATGGAACTTTTCATCGTAAAACTATTTTCGTTGCCCATAAAATGTGAGGGAGGTGCATGCTGTGTGTATTTGTGTGCTGCGTGTGCTATTATTATTATCATATTCAAACAAGATATATATCAGCCCCTTGTGAGTTTTAGGCCATTGTTTCAGTCACCACAATTTAAAATATAAATGATTTTTTTTTGGGGGGGGGGGAGGAGTCGGATATCACGTTATAAAAACTAATCAACTTACTTTATGGGAGGGCGCCCTAAGTACTGATGCGGAGCAAGCATGCCTTCGTTTTGATGGACTGTTTTTGACGTAAAACTCACCATTTTCCAACTTTTGGTGGTAAGCAACGAGATTATATCGATATCAATGTTATACTGGCGCTATGAGTTCAAAAAGGCTTCTTAATACCCCGGAAAAGAGCAAAGAGATGGCTTCGAAGAAGCTAGCATACGAGGGGCGTGATGCAGAGGCAGAGCATGCCACAGCTTCCGGCGGTGGTGGCGGCGGAGATAATGCTGGGCCTCCCCAGTGGTTTATTCTCTTCTCGCAGAAGTTGGACGCTCGCTTTACTCAGTTTGAGGCGAGGATGGAGTCGCTTATCATGAAGAAGCTAGATGAGAATGCAGAAAAGATCACTGCCTGCACCATTCAGTTAGAGGAGGCCATGTTAGAGATAAGTAAGATGAAAAAGGAGAAAGAGGAGATCTTGGAGAAACTCGACGATTTGGAAAACAGGAGTAGACGGAACAACTTGGTGTTTCATGGAGTGCCTGAGGTGCGTGGGGAGAAGTGCGAGGAGACCATGAAAGCTCTCCTTTGCGATTTTGTCGGTATCTCTTCGGATGCTGTGGAGATTGAAAGATGCCATCGTACACCGTCGGGACCAGCTCCAAGTGCTGATCAAAAGCCTCGTGTAATACATGTGGCTTTTTCTACATATGGAATGAAGGAGAAGGTGCGAAAATCATGCATCAAAAAATTCAAGGATGACAAGTTCAGAGAAGTGAAGGTCTTTGTTTCAGAGGACTTTTCTAAGCGGGTGATGAATAAGCGGAAGAACAAGCTAGACAAGCTTAAGGAACTGAGGGAAGGAGGAAAGCGACCGTTTTTCATATTCCCAGATAAACTGGCATATCGAAATAAGGAAGGGAAACTATTCATTGTTGACTAGGATGAGTGGACATAAAAAACTGAATCTTTTTGACCTCGCCTTTTTAAGGACAAGTAAGCAGTGTTAACATGCTTGATGTTGGTCTTTGCGAATATTGATAACAACTTTTGTCCAATTCTTCTCATATCTTATATGAATGCACCTTTTGTTTCCATTAATCTTTGGCTCTGAACAATTTATTCTTCTTTTTTTTTTGCAGGAAGTGATATTTAATGATTTCTCTTACATATAATATTTATGCCTTTGTTTTTGGAGCTATTTTATCATCACTTGTGAGTGGAGATATCAGTTGGAATTTGGTAGTTTTATTGGCTTTGCTTCTATTCAGTATTTACGCACTTTTGCACAGGGCTGGATTGTTGATTTGAAGCTCTGTGTTTTATCTTGTGCTTGCCTTCCTATTGTTTACCTATTTAATACATCATTTTATAAAGCTTTTAATTCTTGTTTGATTTTTTATCATGTGGCAGAACATACTTTATTTTAGTGTAGGTGTATCAAGTTTAACCTTCTTGTTATATGAACCTTACTTTAATGTTTCAATGGTGTGGCTCGTAAGATCAGATTGTTATTATAGTATTCAAATATGGCTTTAAAACTTCATACTTTTAATTGTCGTGGGCTCCAAGAATATCATAAAAGGAAGAAAATTTTTCATTATTTGAAAAGTTTAGGTACTGATATTGTGTTTTTACAGGAAACGCACTCTGATACAAAAGATGAAAATCTGTGGAAGAATCAATGGGGTGAACCTGCTTTTTTCTCTAGTTATAATTCCGCGAGTCGAGGAGTTGCCATTTTGATAAGAAAAACTCTCTCTATTCAGGTACTCTCAATTTTCAGTGACCCGGAAGGAAGATATTTTATATTAAAAGGTGTTTTAAACGATATGCAAGTTACTTTAGTTAATCTGTACGCACCGAATAATGATGATCCCCAATTTTTTCTCAAAGTTTTTGGAGAAATAGACAAACTAAATAGCCCTTTTCTTTTGATAGGTGGTGATTTCAACTTAGTAATTGACCAATTGGATTATCAGGGATCAAGATCACATCATTCCAACAAAAATTCCAGTGAAATGCTCTCTAATTTAATGGATGATTTTAGGCTTGTTGACGTGTGGAGACATTTTCATCCAAACTTAAGACAATATACCCGTCACCAGAAAAATCCACGGGCTCTTTCCAGGCTAGATTTTATTCTCGTGTCAGAAAATTACATTAATAATTGTGTAAGTTCTAAAATTTTACCTGGATTAAACTCTGATCACTCCATTGTTCAAATGTTATTTCATGATAATCAACCTCAAAGGGGACGAGGTTTTTGGAAAATGAATTGTCATTACCTCAATAACGACCAAGAATTTTTTCAACTAATCAAAGATACAATTACTGAATTTAAGGAAAATCATAAAGCTTCAGATTGTAACCCTAACATTCTTTGGGATTCTCTCAAATGTGTTATTTCAGGTGTTTCTATAGAATATTCCTCCAGGAAGAAAAAAGAGAGAAATGCAGAAAAGGTTAAGCTAATATCTGATATTGATAAATTAAGACTTGATTTGTCCAACAACAGCCCTTCCAATGACAATGCCATCCTGACAAAATTAGAAGACATGGAGGAAAAATTAAACAAAATTTATGACTATGAGACAAAGGGGTTGATAACAAGATCTAGAGTTAGATGGGTAGAGGAAGGAGAGAAAAGCACAAAATACTTTTGTAATCTAGAAAATAGGAACTGGCAAAGAAAGAATATTTCCAGACTAAAGAATTCTCAAGGTGACATGATTACTGATCCATCTGAAATATTACAAGAAATTCAAAATTTTTATGCTAATTTATATTCCTTCCAAGACAATACCAAAGGGTTTATTGACAAACAAGATATTGATAAAAATCTTTTTGACAAAATCGACATTCCTCAGTTATCAGAGGATCAAAAACTATTTTTAGACTCACCCCTTACAAATAATGAATTATACAATGCTATTAAATCAATGAACCGGAATAAAACTCCTGGGTTTGATGGCATACCAATAGAATTTTATATGCTGTTTTGGAATGACATCAGCGATATGCTGATTAAATCTTTGAACTTTTCTTTACAGAATCAAATTTTGTCTCCCTCTCAAAGGAATGGTATAATCACTCTTCTCCCCAAGAAGGAAAGAGACCCCCTCCTAATAAAGAACTATCGGCCTATTACATTGTTAACATCAGATTACAAAATTGTTGCTAAGTGTTTTGCAAATCGGCTTAAAACTTGCTTGAATGACCTAATTCATTGTGATCAATCTGGCTTTATGAAAGGTAGGAATATCGGGCATAACGTTCGTCTAATTTTGGACATAATTGAATACACTGAGTTGAAGAATATTCCAGGGTCCATTTTACTACTTGACATTGAGAAAGCCTTTGATAGTGTGTCCCACAATTTTTTATTCCTAACTTTGGAAAAGTTCAATTTTGGTAAATGTTTTATTGATTCCGTTAAAACTTTATATGCTGAGCGTCACTCTTATGTGTTAAATAATGGCTTCCTTACAGACCGCATTCCTATGCAAAGAGGTATTTTCCAGGGCTGCCCAATCTCACCTTATTTATTTTTACTTGTAGTAGAGATAATGGCTATCTCCATACGACAAAACAATTCAATTAAAGGTATTCCTGTTCAAAACAGAGATGTAAAATTATCCTTATTTGCAGATGACTCAGTATGTTTTTTGGATGGTTCTGATAGTTCTTTCACTCATCTTTTTGAAACTTTATTTAAATTTGGTAATTATTCCGGTTGCAAAATCAATTTTAACAAAACTGAAGCCATTTGGATTGGTTCAAGAAAAGGAAATGAGGTCTACCCATATATGAATCAAGGTGTTACTTGGAAACAATCCCAATTTAAGTGTTTGGGTGTCACTTTTTCCCTACACGTGTCAAGATTATATGATCTAAATTACAAAGAGAAATTTAAGAAATTAGAACAAACTTTAAGTTGTTGGAGATCCAGAAATCTTTCATTAATTGGCAGAATTTGTGTTATAAAGACCCTTGTACTACCTCAATTTTTATACCTGTTCTCAGTCCTATCTGTCAGATTACCCAATACATTTTTTAAAGCTTTAAATAGTTTGTTATATAAATTCATTTGGAATGGAGGTAATGACAGAGTCAGTAGAAAAATAATATGTAATGATTACATCCATGCTGGACTCAAAATGGTTGATCCACGTTCCTTTGCTACAGCTCAAAAAATGACTTGGGTTAAATTATTATTGGATGATGATTTTGTTGCCTCTTGGAAAGATATCGAGCTCTGCTTTTTATTGAATTTTAATCATGAAGCTCATCTATTGTGGAAATCTTATGCTCCTGAGAATATCTTAAATTCTCTAGGTAATATTCAGCTTGCTGAATCTCTACGGTGCTGGTATTTATTTAGAGAAGAGGCTACAATAGAGTTCTATGGTAGTAAATTTTCTCAAATTGGTACATGTCAGTTACTCTGGTACAACAAATTAATTCGTTCTAAGTCTAAATCCCATTTTTTCTATCCTGCCTGGTTTAATAAGAATGTCACATGTATAGCTGATTTGTTCAACCCACCCCTCCCAGGACATAAACTTTTTGAGGAACTTATATTGGATTTTGGTATCCCAGATAAAGATAGAAGGAAATTCACTTTTTTGATGAAGAATATACCAGAAGAATGGTTGAGGGATTTTAATCCCGATATCGTGGGTGTTCATGAAACAATTGTCCACAAATTAGTTACTATGAAAAAGGTTCCAAGAAATACTTACACTTTGTTACGAGGTTTCCACCCCCCAAATAAGAGGTATGAATTTTGGAGTGAGAAGTTAACTGTCCCAATTACCACCGATTGGGAAAAGATCCACAACACAAATTTCCTATGCACTATTGATACCAAATTAAGGTCTTTTTATTTCAAAGTATTCCATAAAGCTATTGCATTGAATGACTTTTTATTTAAGATTAAGCGAAAGGATTCTCCCAATTGCTCATTGTGTAACAAAGAGCCAGAAACAATTATCCACTTATTTTGTGATTGTGAAAAAGTCGCCCCCATTTGGCAGGACCTTATAGCTACCATTTGTCAGAAAAGTAAACTCATAACAGTTACCAATTTTGAAAAACTCTTTGGAATATGTGATGACAAGTTTGTTTCTTATTTATTTTTATTGTTAAAATATCATATTCATACTTGCAAGTTCAATAATACTGTACCCAACGTACTACTATTCAAAGCATTCGTTAAAGTACAGAAGGATATTGAATATTGTTTGGCAAAAAAGAAAAACAAGCTAGGTGCCCATTTCAAGAAATGGTCTTTTGACATTTAATTTCTCATATAAGATACGCAATTTGATAACATTATAACGATTATGTTTTATTGACATCTATTTTTCCCCAATGTCAGTTACCTCTTTGATTAACTATGTTCTGAAACATCATTGTGCTCATTATTGTACATATTGTAATGTTAAATGTATCGTAGCTTGGGTTCTATTCATTACCGAGATCAAATTCCGAGATTGTTTTCCTAAATTTTTTTTTTTTTTTTTTTTTTGTTGGTTTTTCCGCATGCTGACCCGTCAATTTGCACCTGTTTTCTAAGCCAACCGGCAACCATGGCAACCAATTCCTTTGGGCCGAGCCTGGCATTGGGTGTTCAATTACATGGTATGTTCATGTATGTATGGGGAGGGGATATGCGAGGGGTGAGAGGGAGTGGTTGAGAAAGAGAAGGGGAGTAGAGAGAGAGTGGGGGATTGGGGGGAGAGTGAGAGAGGAGGGGGATAAGGGGAGGGAGAGAGAGGGAAAGAGAGAGAGAGAGAGAGAGAGGGGGTTGGGGTTGGCGGTGAAAAAATATTAAGGGAGTTACACGTAGAGGTACTGATCTGATGAGGAAGTTATACTGCTTGATCACCCGATTGCCAGATTCGGTGCCAATAATTTGCTAAATCACCTTTTTTTCGTCCTTCATTTAAATACATTAGTATATACATTTATATTTGTTGTCGACATTGGCGGTTAGTAGTAATTAATGTCATTCTCGGAATTTGTTCTCTACTCCACCTGTATGCCTAATGAGAGTTATCACCTTACTGTTCTGCTGCCACTTTTTTTCTCTCTTTTTTTCTTTTTAATTGGTTTTTTTTTTTAATTATTATTATATTATTAGTCGTGGTATCGTTGTTGATTCACGGTATTACTGTATCTTTGTTGTGCCAATCTTTTGTAAATATGTATCCTGATGATCTTCAATAAAAACAGAAATATAAAAAAAATCAACTTACTTTATGTCCCCGAAACCCTTTGCCGTACCTAACGATGACTATAGAGCCGTTGATGTTGATATCTGGACGATTCTTTGTAATCCAATCAAAATCATCGGATGTGCCATGATTCACGTAAACAAGAGGACCCTGAAAATAATGAGGTTTAACACGACAATGTGCAGAAACAACGATGGTTCTTGTGAATAATGTGCAGCTCAATGCATTCAAAATGTCTTTTCATACACGAGAAGCATTTGTTCTAGTACTAATAAGACGTTTATATAACCCCTAATACGAATCTAATAGGAATCACAACAATTACAGTAAGCCTACATAAGGTAATATTTGAGAAAGTGTTGGCTTCCACCAACAAAACATCAATTATCTCGAATAACAAATTTTCAAAAGTGACTACTTTTACAGATAAGATTTTCCGTAACTATCATCATTAATGCTAAAGTTTGTTGCATTCTTAATACCGTGCGCAAAAGACTATTTGCACTTTTTAAGTGCTCAACCAAGAGTAAACAAATCTTCCCATCCCATCCGGAATTTATCATTTTACACGTTCCGTCATAAATTAGATATAAAACAGATATCTGAGGTAAAAAAAAAGATGTGTGTATTGCTTAAAAGCATGGTGAGGATTACCAGATGAGAACTTAAAAAGAAAATAAGCGGCTCGTTCACGATCGACTCAGGCTCCGCACAAAGAGCTACTTAAACATCTTTGGCTCCAAGGGAACATTTTAGAATGCATGTGTCCATCCCATTTTCCACTGTCTGAACCACTTCTCTTTTGAATTATCATGAGAATCAATCATTATAAAAAAATACTTTGAGATCTAAACACTCCTTAAATGTCATGGACTGTTCATGTATACTTCCGACCAGCAAATTATTCCCTTGGCCTCAAACACCCTTTAAAGGTATATATTCGTAATGCAGAAGATGCAGAAATTGTGAAACGAGCTGATGTATTCGCAAGTTGCTTTACATGCCTAAATATAACTGTGTACGAAATAAGCAGAATATTTTCGCACGTATGCTGGCGTATTTTACTTCGAACATGCCAATCAGCCGTTATTCCTACGGTGTGCTAAATGAATCGCACGAGGGCCCACCGGCGCAGAATGGGCGGAGTGACCGGTAGTATTGTATAAGGTGTGTAAGTTCGCATTCATTTTATACGTGGAGCATGTTGTCGGTTTAAGGGTACTTGAAATAATTGACCCTGTCACTACTGCGCGGATGAAAGATGTTCAAAGTGTAATTTATAACTGGTCATATTTCACTGAACTTCCATTCTTCATTCAACGCACCTCTGGTTCACCCTGCGCTGAATAAGCATTGAATGGTGGAACTACAACCGGGTTACTATCCTCGGGTCGAAGCTCAGCCTCTGTAAGAGCGCTCGTGAAGACTGGTGATCCATTCTCAGTTATCATCACCTGCATGATGAACAATGGCAAAAGTTTTCTAGGATTCTAAAAATAAATATTATTTTCAACGGAATCGAAATGATTCGTTTTAAATTAGCATGGGTGTTGCCACAAAGTTGCAACCATTTGCGGGTTGCCGTTGATTGACAAACGCCAATCATCAAAACTATTGTTTCATGTACGTCTTGTCAAAAGTACAGATAAGACCAAATGAAAATAAAATGTATGACTGATTTGTTATTGATTTGCAATAAATTGCTAATTGAAGCAACACCCCACATGTTGATCGATTTAGTCTTTATGTGTGTGACTTCAGTGGCATTCACAAACATTGGTTAGTATGATAAATCTGAGCATTTTGTTTGATTTATGATTTAATTTACTTTTTTTTTTTAATTTCAATAACATTTTCACAATTTGAACAAGAAATTATAAAGATTTTGCTACATAAATAATAATATTTACATATTATCAGTTACAATAAATTAATAATGCATAATATCTGAACAGCGAAGCTTATAAAGTTGAAGAAATGGAGGGGCATGCAGAGAAAGCGAGGCTTTGAAAAAGCCTGCCCCGTCTTTCATTAAAGTTACATTAAGAACTGCAAATTGTGCAACAGAATAATTGGTGATTTGACTCTTCATTTGGAGTTAATGGAGCGGAAGACTGCATATTTGCTCTAATCCAACCCTGTGAAATCATATTTTAACTTTTGTTAATCCTTTATCATTATTATAGGGTTTAACTAATCACTAAGTTGAATTGATAAGTGGATTCCACTCTTTAAAACATGTTACCGTAATATCAAAGTCTCACCTTATTTGGATTCTCAGGGTCTGGGTAAGCCAAGAGGACATCGTATGATAATAAACGAACCGAGTCGAATCCGTACTCAGTCCAGAGATCGACGAGCATTTCTGCATTCTCCTTCTCCGCTGGCGTCCCCGCTAAATGGGGTCGGCTGCTCAGTTGTCTGCAGTTAAGTTAAATTTAGTGCCTCATGATATAAAAATATGCTTAAATATTAATAATGATACTGTGGATTTATGAAGAGCTTTTTAATACTGTCTGCAGAGATCGCAAAGACTTAAAAGAGTTGGAGGATATCAACCCTATAACCGCCGACAGACAAAGCTGGAAGAAAAATGACCGCTTCATGCGTCGGACGACGCGGAGCTATACTATGTCTAAGCAAGTTATATACATGTATATGTATGACTTCTCAAAGCGCTTCAGATATCATTACCAGTTCACTAAATGACAATTCAAGCCTAGCATAGGCATGTAGGCGCTCACATCATCAGATAATGTGTTGCTGTCTCATACCGGTCCCCAATCACACCTGGGTAAAGTCCAGCTCTGTCGATTAATTTCCTTCGGAAGGAAATTAAAGCCATGTGTGTGACTCGAACCGCAACCCTTTGGTTGAAAGGCGAGAGTCAGGTCCACTACATTTGTACATTCCATTTGTTTATGCTATATAATTCGCCTATTTGGGGGGATTAATTTACTGATAGAGTTGTTTGATATTTGTTAGCTCCAGACGCGTTATGCCAAAAGGAAAAAACAAGATTAGCTGCTTTGTTTTATAAAAGTAGAAAAATATTAATCATGTACTATTCGGTGACTGTCAAGTCCACAATCAATTAAGCGAAACTTTCACATTAGTACTACCGTCAAAGTAAGGTAATTTTATACTAGAGCGCTATCACAATGTAATGCTACTTTTCGTGGCAAGTAATGATGCTAATAATTATACGTTCTTATATAGCGCCAAACACTAACTTAATGTATAATGTATAACTATAATGTAGCATAATTCGGGGGATCGACTATACAGTGTGTCTCAATAAAAACGTAACACTTTTGAAATGGTTGGCAAATTGAGCATATACAGTTTTATGAAGAAATGTGGATATGTATAGAAAGCTGAAGGATCGACCTTTCTTATGAGATGAAAAATTGGAAAAAAGAATCATGCTTCGATGAACAGTGTTCACTTAAGTTAGAGGTATGAAAATGTGCCTGCGCAGGATTTTTCCTTT
>BQKZ01010173.1:0-19594 GCA_036244855.1 Temnopleurus reevesii | reverse complement strand
CAGACTGACAAATACTGAGCATTTATTTCACAATATACTTGAAGGTTAAATGCTATATGTAAACGTGACTTCAATTGATATTGAACATGTTCATTGAAAAAATGGGGTTCCCCTTACTATTCGAAGAGCTACATTGAAGGCATGTAGGCATGTTTTTGCCCATATTTGGACTATGTAGAGGAAATGCAGAAAAGTTTGACGGGCTGTAATTTCCTTAATAATGGTCATTGAAAGTTGAACAAGGTCATGGTTAAAAACGCGACGACGCCCACATATTCAATGGGAGACTCAGATCTCCTCGATAGACCTGACTGATTGACACAAGTTACACTGGTTATGACGATATCATTTTTGAGAAAACATTTACCAAAGTGTTAGGAATAAAAACAAAATAATAAGAAAAATCCGTAGAAACGCAATAGGCAGGGATAGGTGATTTGTTGATTTGCGACACACTACCTAATGATGAAATTTATCATTCATAAGACGCCAAATTCACTTTTCAAGAAAATGATGAAGGCGCAACTTGAAAAAAAAATGTGTGGAGTAAATACATCAGACTTATTAGATAAGTTCAAGAAAAGTAACACGGGGACGTAATTATTTATATGCGATGCTGAAAAGGTAAGCTCTTTTTAGGTTTTGTTAGAATATTTTAGCTGAGTTACTGTAATGGTTAAAGAGAATGTAGTCCAATTATATTTGGATAAATATAAAGTGGATCATGGGACAATATATTCATGCACCATATATTGAACTGTTCGGACATTGCATAAGTGAGTTTCGATTTCAATAGCATCACAAAGGAGAATTTAATGGGTGCTCGATTTACTTTTGCAGAAATAGATCATATTCCGATCAAGTCTAAATATCGTACACTACTTACATTGAATACATTGGGATTACTGAAAAAATGCAGTTTTTATTTTTTTATGAGCTAGTTTACGTAAGCCATTCCATTTGTTTGCATATGAACAGGGTATATGGGGCGTCTCCCAACTTACACGCGGTTTGTAAAACAGAAGGCAAATTTGAAATGGCTCTCGGTTTTCACTCTTAGTTGCAACTTTATCATTGACATCACATTTGCAATCAAGACCCTTGTAACGTTAGAAACTGCAGTCCATGGGCACGATGCATTTGGAAATGGTATTTCATTTTCGACGCAAACATTTTCGTAACACACATTCTAGGGATAGCATGTTTAAAATGATGGGAAATTATTTTTTTATCGCGCAAAAATAATGCAATGACATCACCCCCAACCGATGAAACCTGTGATTTTGTAAAGATTTGCTTTACCGATGTTTGTCTTGTTTGTGTGATCAGTACATATTACATAATATTCATCCATCTGTTTTTCTTGTGTATTTAAAAGGAATTTGACAGGAAATCCAATCCTAGAAATAGCGGAGTATGCTTTCCGGGATCTCGAAACCCTAAAATATTTGTAAGTATTAACAGTCATTTATTTTCATTTGGTGCAGTTGCAT
Organism: Temnopleurus reevesii; assembly: GCA_036244855.1. Classification (NCBI taxonomy): domain Eukaryota; kingdom Metazoa; phylum Echinodermata; class Echinoidea; order Temnopleuroida; family Temnopleuridae; genus Temnopleurus; species Temnopleurus reevesii. The sequence continues at coordinate 18,101 of BQKZ01010173.1, read as the reverse complement.
TACCACTAAGTGACAGTGGTCAAAGGTTTAAAGCCCAAGTATAGTTTTGGTAAAGATGAAGAAATGTGACTTTTGGGGGATGTTTATCATGACATGTAATTGTTATACACATTTTGAGACCATAGCATATTTTTTTTACGAAATGATTATAAAAAAAAAATGAATTTGACCGTTAAATCATACTCAGCGCCCTCTCTTGGTTATAACATTATTTTTGCTTGTTATCGGGCATATAAAAAGTTATTTCCGAGATTTGAACATATAATCATATAGAGATATACAAAACAATTAAATTCTGAAATTCCATCCAGTTCTGAGCATGAAAAATTTTCTTATATCAAGGAAGAAAATATTGAATTAGTTTCGTGGAGCACGACACTAAAAGAATTGCACATTTTAGGTTATAGTTTTCCCAACCTCGTTCATTCTTCGCACAATCTTTTGTGCAATATGTTTATGATATATTTCATGTCATATAGGTTTGAAAGCAAAGTCTGGCGAAAAAATATTCACTTTCACCAAAACTTTACTTGGGATTTAATTTATTTGATTTATTTGTGAGTTCCAAAGTGCCTATATACATGTTACGATTCGCCATAGCGGTACATATATAGAATAGTATTCTGAACATGTAAAATGAGTCATTACGAAATATCACGTAGCAGAAAAAAAAATGAATAACATTTCAAGTCGTCCGAAATTTGGTAAGATTGCCTACTGTTGAAACGGATATCTTGAAATAGAATATTAAAGACGTATGTGACATGCCGCTTAACTATCTAAGTTAAGAAAAATATATATTTTTCGAAAGAATTCTAGCTCGGTGAAATGACTTTTATATGTACTTTCCCCTGTAACGTTAGAATACGTTACATTTGGCATAACTAAATCTTTGAAATTTTACATAACAAAAACTGCTTAAACTGGTAAACCGATAATGGAGAGCTGTGAAGTAAAATGAAGTACCAAAAAAGCTTGAGCTATCGATCCTAGCAGAATCTTAATTATAGTCAAAATGACAAGGAAATAAAGTGAACACACAAGTGTATAGAAAAAACTAAACGAGGATGTGGAGAGAAAGAACGAACAGAATTTGAGGGGCAGCAACCTTCCCGTTACCCCTCTCAACTTTAACACTACTCTAATCCCTTCATTGCTTTGTCCAACACTCTCCTCCAGCTAGTATTTTTTCTTTTGTTCTAGCATTGGAGTTCATTTATTCTTTATTCTATTCACCACCTTGTTTAGCCTTTTCTATGTACTTGTGTGTTCACTTCATTTCAGTGTCCTTAATTTGCTTACGATTAAGATTCTGCTATGATCGAAAGCTCAATCTCTCTCTTTTCTTTTTTACTTCATTTAATATTTGATCAAACATCTTATATTTTATTAGATGAATAAATATAAAATTATGCCTCAAATGTAAATTGACGCTTGAACGGTTTACTTGTTTAAACCTACGTTGTATAGGTTACATACGCCATGTTTGTTATTACCAATTTCTCACTCACAGATTGATTGAGTCTCCAAATAAGTCCACTGTTCACCTGGATTCCTTGGTTGGTATGTCTTCTCTGGATTATCTGTGAGTAGAACTTCCCTTATGTATCAAATGAAACACAGTTTGTCTGCGGGTGTTTGAGGAATGTAGTAGTGAGTATTTAAGTAAAGAATTGAAAGTGTATGACCTTCTTTTGGGAAATAGATATATGTGTGGAGACCTTGGTTTATTATTCTTTTTAAACGAAACAATAGAAATGAATAAAATCGTAACTTAAACAATACAGGTGTAATTTTAAGTAGTAAAAACGAAATACAAGAAAACAGTAGCCATTGATTGAAAACATAGCGCAATATATGAAGGTTTCTAGCTAATTCGAGGGTGCTGATTCAGAATCTGAATGATGTCCCTCGTGTAACCATGAACATCTTTCGTAATGTAAAATGCAAGATGGTCACAAAAATAAGGATTCAACTTTGAATGCAAACGTCTTTGAGGTGTAATGACTTTCAGTGCCAAATGCCCAGATTATTGAATGCCAGCTTATCTGTGCGCATTTAATGTGAATTTAAATAAAGTTGCATTCATAATCGGGTTGAAGACCGCCATTTAGATATTACAAGGCCAGAACCCATCATATCTAAAGGCCGGGCATACCAAAACAGAACAGCATCACGGCACGGTTTTTAATCGATGCTTGCCCTGTGATTGGCCAATTGTTGAAATTCCTTTGCGCGGAGGAGCGCACTAACCAATACCAACCAAGATGATGCGTGAATACCGTGCCGTTAGGCCGTGCCTTGTTTGATGTGCTGGGGCCTTAAAGGGGCTTTACACTCAAGAAATAAATTGGCTTATTACGGAAGGTATGATATGTATCTAATGTCAGCAATATGCGATGGAATATAAAAGTATCAAATTTAGAGTTAAATTATCATTTTCTGAGCCAAGCTATCGTCTGCTAACATTAGCAGAGGCCGTTATTTTCTTGTTGGTACGAGAAAGAATTCATGTTCCTAAACCAAAACTTTCTTTACACGGGTCTACTTTCCTTAAAAAAGTCATTTTTGAGCATTGGATTTCTTTTTTCTTGGTATATATTACGTATAACATATATAGAGTAATGATGTATGACATGGTGTAAGACATGAAAGCTGGTCATAATAAAACGAATGAAAGAAAGGAATCTGTATTATCGGTTAGCTATTTCAATCATTGTATATGGCTTTCTATAACGTTATACATTCAGATGAAGAGCAAAACAAAAATAAGAAAAATGCAGTAGAGGTTTGCCTTTTAAAGTCATGCATTCATGTAATATAGGGTCATTAGCAAAACGCTACATGTTCACCTGTATTCAAACAATATAATACAATACCTCGAAGGCTTGCTGAATAAAGGAAATTATGTTATGTCTGGCAAGCCTACTAAAAGCAATTTCCTAGTATAAACAGATGATTTGAAAACTTAATTGTTTATTACAAGTCTTACTAAAATATTGGAAACCTATCACGCATTTGTTGTTCAACATAACGTTATTTATTCGCCAACGATTGATTTATTTGAAGTTTTCATGAATATTTTCCTTGCCATTGAGAATGATATCAGTGGACCATGTCAAAATATTTGTTCTAAACAAAATTGTTGCCGCTTTGTAATGTGATAACAGGCCATTACCTGTTCTAGAATATGGGGAATTTCACCTCTTTATCCTTTTCTAGAAAAATAGACAATAAATCATCAAAATTCATTCCGAAATGCATGCAGAATCAAAATGCCTATATCATACTTGAAGAGTAAAGTACAATTCTGTCTACTTTTCTAGAAAAAGGAGAAAATGTGAAATTTTGTGTACAGAGTGAATGGAGAGTTCTCCATGTTGGCAGCCATTTTGTGCCTGTACATTGCCAATTTGAGAAGCCCATGAGGGGGTGTAAACCAAAACTGTGAAAATTTATAACTTTTAAATAGATTATCGGATTTTGCTGAAATCTTCACAAATTGACCATTGTATTTTTCTCTATCCATTGAGTGCACATCAATGTATAGGTGAAGTTCCCCTTTAAGACTCCTTAAATACAGCAAGAAAAGACTACGGTAACAGGGTACATCACACATCGGCAAATCTCAGTCAGTGGAAATGAAGTTCTGCAACAAGCAGATCGTTTTCACATATGGGCACTGAAATGAATAAAAACTATCTAATCGATGAAAAAAGGTATCGGAACAAAATGAAACTATAGTCATAGTTTTGGTCAAAGAAGTCAAATTCTGAGCTAAAATGACTAGATGTGAAGTGTGCAAATAGTTTAGTTTGCGTTTTTATTTTCATCTATCAATTTCGTTCGAACGAAAATGAATTAACATTTTGAAGACCGTTGTATTCTCTTTGTAATGTTTCCCATTATGTTATTTTGTTTTCTTATAGCGTGACGTCGGATGACAAACTCTGCTGCCTACTGACTGCACAGAATAGTTCAGCTGAGTGTGTACCAAGCAAACCACCCAATCCGTTGCACACATGCGGAAGTATCTTACATGGCAATCTAATGCGTGGTGTTGGCTGGTTTCTTGGGTTGTCCGCGATCATTGGTAACGTCATGGTAATGTTTTTCCGCTTTCGAGACAAGACGATGCGTATGAAGCAGGTTCAGAATCGGTTGATGATCAGTCTCGCTGTAGCGGATTCCTTGATGGGGGTATACATGTTGATCATCACCTCAGCAGATGTGTATTTTGGGAGTGAGTACTTCCTGACCGCGGATCAGTGGCGGGCCTCTGTCACATGCGGCTTGGCTGGTTTTCTTGGATTTATATCGAGTGAGGCTTCGGTTCTGACTCTCACTCTTGTCACGGTCGATAGAGTTGTTGCCATCATGTTTCCATTTAGGCGCATGGGGTTCTCTAAGAAGCTTTCAGCTTGGATGATATCCCTTATTTGGCTTGTGGTGCTGTTTGCAGGTTTCCTGGCGTTGTTTCTGCATTCGCGTGCATCGAATCTCTATGGATTGTCGGATGTCTGTATGGGGCTGCCTTTCCATGTTGAATCGTCCCAGCGCGTCAATTTAGATTTTATTCAAAATTACGACCCGTACAGTTTAACCGTCATAAGACATGTCAGCGACCCAGTGCAGTTTCCAGCCTGGGGGTTCTCGATTTTCATATTCATCGGCGTAAACTTTATATCCTTCACCTTTATATCAATCTCCTACGTCGTGATGTTTATCCAGGTAAGACGAAGCTCACAGGCCACGCAACAAACCACGGCCCGCAAAAGCGAGCTGCGGGTTGCACGGCGAATGGCGGTCATAGTCTTGACAGATTTCTTTTGTTGGATGCCAATTATCGTAATGGGAATACTCACCCAGACCAAGTTGATTGCATTCCCACCCTCGCTTTATGCCTGGAGTGTCATATTCATTCTTCCCATCAACTCGTCATTGAACCCCTTCATTTATACTTTTATGTTTTACTTTGATGATATGAAGTGTTCCTGCATAGCTCGTACCATCAACTCTCCCCCGAACACCGAAGCTAAACCCAACGAAAAGAAGAAATCAAAAGACAAGAAAAGATGTGACACTAAAAACACTGATAAAAATGAGGCAGAAACAGCATTGTGAACTATCTAGAATAATAAACGTTGTCAACTTCTCTGTTGTCCAGTTAATATACTCTCAGTTTACCCAACAATCTAGCAATATATTGTCCAAGAGTAAAGTCAAGTTGACTACCTTTAGATAAAAGGGCTAATTTCGTTCACATGAGAGAAAAACAGCTGATTGAATTATTCTTTGACCAACGCTTCTTCAATTGCATCTAGTGATTTACTGAAGTTGTTCGAAAGAAAGCTGACATGGCTATTTACAACAGTATACGGTCTTAGCACAAGCTGTTCATAATGGTTCCTAAATAGTTTTGAAATGCAAGCAAATAATTGGGTCAACTTTAGGAATTGTATGGGATATTATGTGGTGCATATGGCTTCCATAACATCAATGTGGTGCACTGTTGAATTGAAGATTATGTTGAATTGGCTACGTTGGAAGTTTTTCTCTTTCAAAATAAATGTTTCTCTGAAGTTTAGAAAAGGGAGGAACCCTTATAGAATGAAATGCCTAAACGATATGTTGATACGTCCCATGTTATTCCGTGTGCTCGAAAGATGGTCAGGAAATATACATGGATTATGTGTTGGATACACATTTACAACCTCGTTTCTATAAATAAGTATATTGCATGTTATTTTTTTACGGCTGCTTCCTAGCATTTTTATCAATGATTTGATTTCTGTTTCATAAAACTTGAACCTGATTCCATGAATTGAGATCGTAGAATGTAAAATAATTTTTATACGACCATAAAGTGATTGAAAAATTTCCATTACTTTGAAGATGTATTTTTTAAGCACAAACGATATATTGTTTTCATATTTATCATTTTCCCTTTTGGTATCATTTTCTCGTGGATAATTGGAAGAATGGCCGAATAACGAACAATCGCCCCCAAATGCAAAGTTGCAAATGCGCCATTGTAAGTGGCAGCGTTAGCACCGACACAAACGCATACCCACATGCATACAAACAATAACCAGAGTAAACACATACACACCCATACGTGGATGCGCACACATAAGCAAGGCAATTCTTTATCTTGCATCATCTTGTTGTACAAGAGTCACAGCCAAATTTGAAAAAGGAAATTGAAGTCCAAATAAAAAAAAAAGAAATGTGGGAGCGCGTAACATCCGTTTTTACACCCCATTTTTACTCCCAAAGCCTTAATAAGCTAGTTGTTTGGTAGCTAACAATATAATAAGGTAAAGCAAACAAGACAAAGAAAAAGAATCGGCCTAAAACACCTTGGCCCTTTGAGAAGAATATATGCTGTGTGTTAATGGGTGTGTTGAATATGAGCTGGGTATGGCTGTGTGAATGTGTGTGTTTTTACGAATGCGTATGTGATGTTCGCAATTTTGTGTCCCAATTTTCGATATTTCATTTCAATTGCTATATTTTTCCATTTTTTTTTTTATTAATATTTTGTTTAATTAATATTTTTTAAATCCCCAGTGGCTGTTTTGGTTTCAGTAACCACAGAATTTTTTGCGATTCATGATAATGTTTTTCTCCGTTGTCCTTTATCGATTTAAATTGCCATTTGAATGTTTGGTTTAGATGTGTAAAATACGACATGGTAAAAAAAAATGAAGAAAATAAAGTGTCGGGGTTTTTTTCTTTCCGTTTGGGGGTATGCTTGAGTGTGTGCGTGTGTGTGTGTGTGTGTGTGCGTGTGTGTGTGTGTGAGAGAGAGAGTGTGTGCTGAATCCTTCATGTATGCATGTGCCACAATATTGGTTAAAGATTGCCGTTGTCCTGAACCCGATACTTCGCGCAAATTAAAGTTTGCATTGTTCATGTTGTTAGTTGTTCAGTCCTGTCTGCAACTTTTCCATTACATTTTGTATTAAAGTATGGGGGATGAATACTCTTTCAAAATATTTCATTTTATCAATAATCTTTTCGTGCTTAAGAAAATGCATTTTCCAAGAAATGGAAATTTTCTTATCTCACTGTGTATATACGCCATGTAAGTAAACTATACTCGCATTTCAGATGTAGCGCATGCAGGTATATTGCTATATGATATTGGATGTAATTTATTGGATGCAGTGTGCTTTCAATGTTTCATTGGTGATTGAGAGCATGTGTTTGTCAATTTGAAAGAGATGTTAATTGATAACAGTATGTAATATAATGGTGTCAGTTAACTTGTGTTATTATATGTTTAAACTTGCCTAACGTTTCGTCATAGAGGGTACACTTATTGAGAGTGTAATAATGATAATTCCTACAATATGTTCCTTGTAAATACTAGGAAAGTACTGTTAAATGGTTAATACGTTGACGGTAAATTTTCAAACAATCGCAGTCCTTTACTGTGAGATATAAATATTTGTAGATAATTGTTTGTGATTATGTAAAAAAAAAAATCGCCTAATCTTTGCCACGTGTATTTCTATGACAGCCAAGCGACTATCGAAAATGGGATCACTGAAAATATGTTTGACATTTTATTTAGCGTTTATTTACCTGACAGGAGGTCTATCCACTCTTGAAAAAAATAATCAAATTTGCATGTTGTATATGTGTATGAAATACTATGGCTAGATATGAAACGAAGATAATTATTGATTTACTGATCTCTGGATATTATGGATTATGGGGTAGGCATGATAAAATATGTACTTTCAAACTGTCGTGGATCCTAGGAATATGCTGTATTATTCTTTATTTAATGTGGTAAAGATGTGTAATGTACAACCTTGCTAAAGATCATCAAGTAAAATTCGATTCAACATTAGTATAACAATGCGATTATGTAACTGAATCGCAACATACCCTCCACTTTGCTACTTTGAGATAAACTTTGATTGCTTTGCTCACCGTCATCCTTCAGCGTGCTAAGGTTAATTGTACAGTTCGTAAGTCTGAACAAGCGAATTGACTCGCAGGTTTAATTGTATGGCGCACTCTCTAAATAAACGATATTCTTGACAATCAAACAGATTACATCAGGCAAACGTATGCACGCGAACTGGATTCAACGTATTGTAGTTTAATTGTTACTAAATATATAAAGATTCAACGTATTGTAGTTTAATTCTTACGAAATGTATAAGTTATTCACTACTGGAACCTGGTTTTCCTTGGACTAAATATTTTGATATTGCCTAATACAGTAGTCAATGGGTTAAGAAATAACACGTTTCTACGTTACTTGGGAAGAAACGTGCATACATTTGAATTCATTAGTTAACTCGGTTATCGATCACCAAGCCATCCATGCTCTCTTCACCAAGACCATGTTTACACACTGCAGCCCGTGTGGTCAAAATGTTTTATCTTACGAATTAGCACATATGCTTTCACAGTGATTCGTTGTTGTATATGGTATAGACAAGTTTGCGGTAGTTTTTTTTAATTATTTATGTATAGTCTGTAAATATATCTATACAAAATGTCGTGATGGTGAATTGAATAATTTATTATCTTTTTCTGTTAAGACCAAAAAAATCAAAAAAAAAAAAAAACAGACGTGATGTGTATAGCACTGGTGAGCGTTAATGTATAGATTACATATTTAGTAAGATTTTTTTTTCTAAACATCATTGTTCTAAAACCTGTACGCGCTAATGTTGTTGATCAACGATGGTCATTACGGAGTTTTTTAAAGTATTGTAGGCCAATCATGTTATTGTTAATGTTAATTTAGGTAATATGGATTGCATTTTGTCATACCGATGTTGTATTTGTATATAATTAAGAACGTATTTCTGACGGTCTGCAATTTGATAACCATTGGTCCGAGAGGAGCTAATTGTAGACCTAATGTATTTTTCAATCACGCTGAAAATTATTTGGATTTGAATTCGCTAACAATGTTATCTAATTGATTTTGTTGACTAAAATGCCCTAATGTAGGATATCTGGGTAAACTTTGTCATTTTGAAAATCGTGACTAAAATGTCTGATTTGGTTTGGTTTTGTTGTCCATTCAAAAACAATGCGAAATACATGCATACAACATCGAATAGTACAAACAGTTAACTGTTGACTTGAAGCTCTAAAGCTCCTAGACGTTCAGAAGATTATCTCTCCATATTGCTAGTATTTATTGACCTCATTTAAAGGTTTGTATAATCACACCCGCGATCCGTTTGTGTTTGAAATGTGAGGATTCTACAAAAATGTTCACTTGTTCAAACTGTTGCGCATTAATAGATACGTATACAATTGTTTGTGAATATCACAAAAACCAATGGGAAATATTTTATCTACGAAATCGTTGGTTGTTTTATTTTTCAGAATATTCTGCTAATCTTACAAACAACGATTATTTGTGTAATATATTATTACTAATATCATCATTATTATTAATATTTTAACATTTATATGGCGCTTTATATATTGGATATTTGCTCAGCATTTTAAGAGGATTAATATCCGCAGAAGTTGGCATTGTATTAGCCAAAAGTTGCTAGCTGGTATTTTACGTAAAGTTTTTATTATCATATGATATAAATTAAATATCATATATTTCATACATATAACTCTGCATAGCGTTTTTGCTCGAAATATTAATCAAAGTTATTTACTCTACACGTTTCTCTTGATTGTAAACAGTTTGATAAACTAAACGATATTTATCACGTCAGTGTTGATCATTAAGAGGAATTTGAAGTAGATTTGTGATGAGGTCTGCATTTGCAGATTAATTTGTAAATATTAAGCTGGTGAAGGACATACAATCTTCAAGTAATTTTACCAAAAAAAGCACAAAAAAATAGTGTTTAAACATCTGGCGGCTCCTATTAAAAGACATAACTGGATACGCTATAAGCTTAATGTGTTCAAATTGTGATCATTTATTGGAACCCAAATTTTGCATACAGGAATTCAGATGAAAGTCCAAAATTAATATTGGCACCTCAAATTTAGTTCATATATAGGCACTGTCAGATGTTAAAGCATCATGAATGTAATCATACAGCGCATGGTAGAAATAATCTGGATTCGATTTTAAGTAGGCAAACATTTTTGAATAGTCAAGTTTAATTAAGCGTTTAATGCTTTGGTATCGTTGGTAAATGTATAACTATTTGTTACAGTCTGGGTTTCGTGTATAATGTTTTGAATGGTAAATAGTTATGGCTATCAGATGTAGATCCGATTTTAACCCTACAAGATCCGGGCGATTTGTACTACCCACTCCAACTCTCACCTCTCATAGAGCTCGGATGTAACATCTATTCCAAGGAGGAAAATCCGCACAAGTAACATTTCTCAGAAATTCTTTTAGAATGCATGATTCTTTCACCAAATTATTTTTAGATACATTACTTATGCCAATGTATGCATTTTCATTCTATATTAAGTTGTGACATATAAAAAGGCAGAAGACAATTAATACAGCAAATTGTAATATTTGGGCAAAATTTGTTTATGCATGTCTGTGAGTTTTCGGAATTGTGTTGTATTCAATACGGCTATTAAACATATCTCCGCAAGAAAAAACAAATTTCTCTCTAGAAAACAGAAACTAGGCATGCTTTTTTACACGAACTGACGAACGGGGAAACATTTATTTGAGCATTTTAGGATTATGGATTTTATGGATATTGAGTAAAACGGTATTCACTAGCATAATACATTTGGTGAACAAAATGCAGGAACGGCAACGTAACATCACAGTCACAGCTCGCCACAGTTCGGAGATATGACGCGAAAGGTTGAGTTAAAAAGAGGGTTGGAATCTACCCGGGTCTTTTATGGTTTTAAACAAATAAATATGGTGTGCAAGGATAAATGTATAAACGATCTTCGCTGTTTTAATGAATGTACATATTTGTTTCTATTCATATGCATGCATACTTGTTTATCTGCAATGTTATATCAATTGCTATGTTTGATGATGCACATGTATTTTATTCATTTTAGTAAGTCGTTTTATGAGGTTTGGTGAAAGGAAAATATTGTTTGGTTGTCTTCTTCTTTATGGCCCATATGAAAAAAGCATGACTAGATGTGCCCCCATTCTTGTTATTAATTCATTTTATTCATTTAAGTAAATCGTTTTATGACGTTTGGAGAAAGGAAAATATTCTTTGGTTGTCTTCTTCTGACCGGCTTTATGAAAAGAAATCATCACCAGATTTATTCCTATTTTCGTTATTAATTCTCTTTAGATTTTCGTTCACATAAACAAATCACATTCATCGCCATTATGTGGGAGAATGATGGCAATAATTATATACATTTTATTAATCACTTATGACCTAAATGCACACCTGTTTTGATTTCCGAATGGATAGATAATATAAAAGATCGGCGACCTCAAATGTCATCAGGTATAAACACATTGTAATACGCATTATCACTTTTTTTTAGATTAAAGAACATAAAATATAAGTGAATATACCGATTTTAAAAGATCGAGCGACCTAAAGGTCATCACCTTTAAAAGACAATTTCAGGTAGTATGATTTTCTTTTAAATAAAAAAAGAGTCAAATCTAATAATTTTCTTATTTTGTTAGGGTAAACATTCCTTGATCATATTTTTAAAATATATTTTGAACTGAATTCAGATTTGCTTTCAAGGTAAAAGAAACAAGATACTTAACCAAGAATTCGAATTGTAACCAACTTCCGTCATCACCACGTCATGTTACATGATGAGATATGCCAATTAGATAAAACGTAACTGTCTAAATTTAAGTTTTTTTAAATATTTTGTATGATTTTGCTCAAACCTTTTAAAATAATTATGTTACTATATGTTTTCGCTTTTAACCAAAGCAAGTTATCTTAGTGTCTTTAATTAAGCTGCTTCCATGATTCAAGTCACCTTGTCTCAGGATAGACTGGGTTAAATGTAAAAGACATCAATGTCTCTTCAAAGACTACCGTCTAGATTCTAATTGATATCCCAAAACACGAATTTGTCAGTTTTGCTCTTGTGGTCCTGCGTTCACATTGCATACCATCAACACTATTTTTTTTAGACTCGATGAACATGAGAAGATAAAGAACAGGAAGTTGATTTGCATTTCAAAGAAGACCTGAGCGGCCATTTTCGGTTTTCTTGAAGCTCCACGACAGTTATTTTACAGAATTTAATCCTTCTACCCTATGTTACTCATCCAACATTAATTCATTAATTAGTCACTTCATATGATTTTTTGGCCTTTGACAGGTGATATTTTAACAGTTCTTACCCAAATCATAAGTTAAATTTGTTAATTTTGTACGTAGATTTACTTTACAAACTTTACCAAAATTAGACCGTAAATATACTTCAAAAGTCGTGGTTACAAGCAACCTGACCCCCCACCCCCCGTCTCTACTTCTTCTTTGTAAACGTTTGCGATTTTTCGACAAACCGCAGATCTTTAACATTTGACCTCGGGCGCTTGCGTTCTATACCCAAAATATGCTTTTACATATTTTAACCAAGTATTGTAAACTGTTCAACTTTTGAAACCAACGTAGTAACGTGGTTAGTTTTATATTAATGAATAATGAATATTAAGATTCCTCTTCTTGCCCTCAAATGTGTATCGTTTAAACCACTTTTGTCGGGAATCAAATCCAAAATATCAATCTAATTAAAAATGAATTTAGTTTTATCAAGAGACAAATCACAATGATTTCAATTAATAGATTCAGAAGCTCGTACGGACGAAAACCCCCAAAAAGCAATGCTTCTCACCGGTCAACATTTGGCAGAGCCTTGATAAACCTTTTACCCAAATAATCGGCAGACTGGTCTAATATATCATTTTCTTGGACAACCAAACAATATTTTGCTTTATTAAGTATATATTTCATGTATTACGAGGGTGGTGGAAAATGTTCGTATTTATGCTTATCCAATTGGGTGTTTTTATTATTATCAATCAAGTTAACAATACATTTGTAGGACATCTTTATAAATTTAGTAGAATGTTTTAAGATTATAAACCCTTACCAAAGATGACTGCATACTAAGCGATTGGTTAGCAGTCAGTAAGGCTTTGCTAAGCAGTCACAAGTTTTGAAGGTCTATTTTGGCAATCATAAACAATCGAAGACGGTTGATGTTACGGGTGGATCACAACTTTGCGTTTTCACCCTGTGTCGGCCGAGAGTTTTGCTACAAATAAAAACGTGTCGTGGATGCACAAATGCGCATTCCGTACGGTGACTAACGTTCGGCGTACACTCCTTGAGCGCAAAACGAGCGTCTGATCTTCGTATACTCTCGGCTCAGAGCGTTTTTTTAATTTTCAAAGTAGGTGGGCCGACACAGGCGAAAAAGCCAAGGGTGTGAGTTGGCCTTCAACGGTCTTAAGCAGCCATCCGCAATCAGAATCAAACGAATACATTTGAACTAAGCAGTCACAAGCAGTCATTTGTAATCACAAGCAGTCGAAGACAGTTGACTTAGTGACAAGAAGTAACATGCAATCGTTAACAATTACAATCATTTCTAAGCAGTCGAAGATCTTGTTTAGCGGTCCAGTAACAATAACAAATAAAGATCAATGTGTAGGATAGTGACGTGTTGTGGTAAATAGAAAACATGTGGGAAATGCCAGATGGAGGAAGTGTCTGATTATACTTCAAAGCACTTTGATGGCAATATCCTTGACTTAATGAAGCCGATTACGACTTGTATTGACTGTTAGAAACGACCAAACGACCACCTGTCGATCATAATAATTCGACTGCTTGACGAAGGTCTTCACTTTGGTAAGGGTAGTTATTGAATATCATATTGGTACATTGGTGAATTTAAAATGTGAGCCCTTTAAAATTATGAAACCATACACTCAAAAGCAATTTAATGATTGATTGCCTTCAGATGGCCAATTAGCTGAGTACGAGATATTCGAAACCATTTGTGTATTTGGGTTGTTTTAAAGGTATTAAATTGGTTTCATTTAGAAATGGTATGGCTTTCTGTCTGCATTATATTCGTTGTCATGCTCGAGTGTGTATTATCATAATTAGTGTGCTTTCCCAATGCGAATAACGCAAAAGTAGCGGCACAAAATCAGCTGGCATTGTCCGTTCTTGTTCTCCGTATACCCTTTTGCATGGTTGTGCTGAACGCGATAGCCCAAGCGAGATCGATTCAATATTTTGTTACGCGATCACTTATTAACAGCTCTGTTGTATAACGATCTTGCGATATACATTTCTTAAAGCCCAAGTATAGTTTTGGTAAAAATGAAGAAATGTGAATTCTAGGGATGTTTATCATGACATGTAATTCTTATACACATTTTGAGACCATAGCATACTTTTTATGAACTGATTCTTTTGAAAATTTGAATTTCACTGTTCAATCATATTTAGCACTCTCTCTTGGTTATAGCATTATTTTGCTCGTTATCGATCATTTACAACGTTATTTTTGAGATTTGACAATATAATGATACAGAGATATACACAAGAATCAAATTTATCCTATTCTGAGCATGAGAAGTTGTCCTGTATCAAGAACAAAATATTGAAATAGTGTGGTGCTACACCAAACTATTTCAATTTGCACATTTTAGATTATAGCTTTTTCCAAACTCGTTCCTTTTTCGCACAATCTTTTGTGCAATATGTTGATGATACTATATTTCATTTCATGTAGATTTGAAGACAAAATCTGGTGATAAACATATTTGCTTTCACCAAAACTGTACTCGGGATTTAACAACGCTACAACGCCATACAAACGGCCTGGATTTGGGGAAGACAGAGGATTATCCGTTTTGCACAATAAATTTTGAAACGCGAACATAAATTTTACGTCATGCGTTGTTCAGAATCGACTTGCGAAAGCCCAATATTAGGGCAATTGCCAACTACGTGTCTCGTCGAAATGATGATAAAACCTTTTTTCGAACAAGCTTGAAATCTCAGATCTCAAAATTTAAACTATTGAAGTTTACCAATTAACTTTTTGCTATACAAATTTCTGTATAACGAGGTCATTTGGACCATGAAAATTACCTTTTTATTTCGTTTCATTTCATTTTTCTTATATCAAAATCACATTAAAAGAATTACTATGTATATATAAACTCACATTAAAAACAATTTACAATGTACATATAAAATAAGATAAAAGTTGATAGTGGAGAAAACAGGAAAGACAATAAAGCCTTATAATTAAGTTGCCACCATAAAAAACATTAAATCAAGCTACATGTACACGTATAAAATAGACATATGGAAGCACAATAAATTATAATAGTGAGAAAGATATGTGCCATTTTGGGGGGTAATTGTAGGATTGCTGAAGCATGAAATTTGGCAAACATGTTTAATATACCCATAGGATGATTTTTAGAAGTGAGAGCATCTCTGTATCGGCCTGTAAAGAAAATGGCTGCCATCATCTTCATGAGCATTAGTAATATTTTCATCAAATTTACGAGTGAATTTTCATTCCAATCATATTACAAATTAAGAATGGGTGTATGTACTAACACTTTGGACTACAGGGTTAAATTTTCAAACCTAAATGTTCACAATTTCTTTCAAAATTGCGGCTACAGCCTATAACAGAATTTGACATTTTGGGATGTGTTTGCATATGGTCTTAAACAAAACAAAACTAACCTCCGATGTGTTTAATCTACATATAAACATCTTTATAAAGAGTTTACAATACTGTTTTGCATATATCATGCATCTATATGCATACATATTAAAATGAATACTCAAAAACTATAGTTATTGAGGTATTCACCTTAAGAGGGAAAAAATATTTTTCTGTCATTAATTCAAAATTTTTACTTTTTATGCACAAAATATATATCAGCAAGCCTACAGAGTTTAAGGAAAGTGAGAAGTCTGCTTTAAGGACAATTTGAAATATTAGAAAATGTTAGATTGATTATTAAAGATAATCTTTTTTGAAAAACAAATTCAAGGGAAAACAAAGCAGATAAATATTTTTGTCAAAACGCATATTTTTTCTCTCTTTGGTATTAGTTTTTTTTAATATGTGATTAAGGGTAATTCATGTGACAGTGCCGATGAATGACGTGGGTAACACTACATTGACCAATTGGTAAAATATGCCTCTTTACAATCGTCCATCTCTCTTACATTTTGAATCCGATGCAGCCATAATTTAAAGCTTTTTTTCAAGTGGTATTCCATTTGCAGATTTGACAAAAGTGAGTTCAATAGGTTTTGATGTATTATCCAGTTTTGCAATACTTTTCAAACAGGGACAAAAATATTGATTCGTTTTGTTTTCCCTTTTATGTTTTTAAAGATTATCACTAATCATCCATCTATCATTTTCTAATAAAGTGTCGTTAAAGCAGACTTCTCATTTTCCCCAATCTCTGTAGGTTTGCTGATATATATTTTGTGCATAAAAAAGTAAACATTTTGAAGGAATGGCAGAATATATATATATATGTTTTTGCTTTCTGTCTGCCACCCTCTTACGGTGAATTTTACTATAACTATAGTTGAGTATTCATTTTAATATTTATGCATATAGATGCATATAATATGCGTATTTGTGCATCCAGGAAAGGTTTTTAATTGTAACATGAAGATGATTTATATGTAAAAAAAAAACACATTGGAGGTTAGGTTTGCTCTTTTAGGACCATATGCAAACACATTTTGATATATATAAACCCCTCAAAAAAAGTTCGGATATCTAAGTTTAAGAATACATAGCAAAAGTATGGGAAATTTATTTCCATATCGAGCAATATCACTGAAAAGAGAAATTTGTTACCTAAAGAATGACATCTCATTTATTTACAGATATCATTTCACGGCCAAGCAATTCCCTATGAAATTAACAAAGGTACAAGAATAACAACTGCAACATTTGCAATTGACTTACTGTAGTATCACCATTAAAATGTGGTTTTGAATGGATAAAGTTAATGCAACAGCAGAAAGAAACGATTAATTAAAGAGTGAAATAATGAATGAATGGGCCTTTTTTCAGGTGATATTTTCAGATTGTTACCAGTCATTGTAATAAACATCTTTACAAGTTGATTAGCATTGATTAGTCGTTATTTTATTCATCGATCTATCCATTCACAGGCCTGTATCCATTTAAATCCATAGTTTAACAAGGTGACTGCAATATATCAATTACTGATTTGCAGCTTTTGCGTTAATACTTTTTTTATACTTCAAAGGAAATTACTCAGCTTTGAAATAACCTCTGGAAACAAATGAGGTGCCATTCTTTAGGTAATACAACACTCTTTTCAGTGATATGTCTCGATATGGATATAAATTTCCCATATTTTTGCCGTGTGTCCATAAACTTAGATTTCCAAACTTTTTTTGTGGAGTTCATATATAATTTCTAATTTTGTTATGAGCTATAGCGGCCATTTTTGAAGAAATTGTGATCATTTAAGTATAAAAAGTAAACCCTGCAGTCATAAATGTTAGTACATATACTCATTCCTGATGTGTACCATTAATGAAATTAAAATTAATTTGTGAATTCGAGAAAAAGTTAGAATATTACTAGTGTTCATGTTGATGATGGCAGCCATTATGAAAATGGCCGCCAATTTTGTTACAGGCCGATACAGAGATGCCCTCACTTCTAAAATTTATCAAATAGACATAATCACCACATGTGCCAAATTTCATGTTTGTTTCATTAAACCCATAATCAGGTCACATATCTATCTCTCACTATAAAACATATTGACAAGGAATCATATTAATTAAAAGTGTAAAAATTTAACAAGGTTTCCCAACATATCAGGGTAAATAGAAAAAATGAAAAAAAAAAACCAAACTTTAAACAGCTGGGACCAGTAAAATCCCCGTGTTATAACATGTATCTCGCTATATCCGACCTCTTCATAACAATGTTCCATTGTATTAAGGCGTCACATCCAAATTATACCTCCCCGGCTGCACGCAGCATGCCGCGGCTATGACGCCAAACGGCCTCAGCATCTTGCAGCGCGCCGCTAACAATGGTCATGCCGTGCACGCTGCAGCTTCACGAGCTCGTTTCCTCCCCGAAAGTCGAACTTGTTCACAGGC